>VMKM01002608.1:0-64229 GCA_008360985.2 Macquaria ambigua
CTTACAGGATTTAAAGGATCTGCTGCTAACGTCTTGGTGCCAGATACCACAGCACACCTTCAGAGGTCTAGTGGAGTCCATGCCTCGACGGGTCAGGGCTGTTTTGGCGGCAAAAGGGGGACCTACACAATATTAGGCAGGTGGTCATAATGTTATGGCTGATCGGTGTATGTTCGTGTGTGTGTGTGTATATGTGTATATGTGTGTGTGTATGTGTGTATATATATATATATATATATATATATATAGAGAGAGAGAGATCTGTAAATTCACTTGTTTGAAGTGTTTTGTTTCCTTTTGTTTGTTAAATTTTTATTGAAAACAAAAGGCCCTAACTGCTTCAAATTGATGACAGTGCAGGTATGGGGATTAGGATATGTCCCGATCCTGAAAGAGGTTTTTAGGTTATGTAAACTTATTCTAATGAGCTCTGAGATGTTTTCCCTCGTCAGGTCATGCCCAGGTTTCCACGGTGATTTTACTGGTTGGATAATCTCTTCCTGCTGTGGTGTCATTCATCACTTTCTCTTTCAACAACAGTCAGTGGAACTTCCCTTGAGTTTGCATGGCAGCGCTGAAGCTGAAAATGATCTTGTTCTTGTGTGTGTGTGTGTGTGTGTGTGTGTGTGTGTGTGTGTGTGTGCTGATAATGCCATGTCACAGAAAACAAGAGAGAAACTACATTTCCATGGACTTCCACAGTTCTCCTCTTGTTTTCAGGAAGAGCTACTCCGTCTACTCGCTCTCATTTGTGGTCACCCACATAAAAGACTGTTGTTAGTGTGTTAATGTGGATTCATGTTGAGGCCAGTACTGTTTGTGGATTGTTTTTCCTACCTTGTCCACCTTCAGCTGAACAGACTAACTTTAGCCTATTGCATCACTTTTTTTTTGGGGCCAGACCTACGTCACTTTGCTGGAGACCTGATAAATATCTTGGGTCACACCACTGAGAGTAACAAACAGCCACACAGTCGGTTTGCTGTGCGTCGCTGCTTCACCACAGCTCATGTGAGACCAGATTGCTGATCAAGTTAAATAACCCAGTGGACGGAGAAGTTGCCAGTAGAGACACACAACTGACAGAAATTCACATGACGAGGAAAAAAGAAAGAAGAGTGAACAGAAGCTCTATTCACAAGGCAACAATTTGACCACAGTTTTTAAAATTATTTCTCTGAGAACGTCCTTTTGCAAAATACTCCTCCAGCACTAGTCTGACTTTTTTGATTCACCCAACTTACCAGTGGTGATAGTGATAGTTGCCCATTCAGTCTAGAGTTCCCACACTGAAAATGTGAAACTCTGACGGCCATGTTTTTCTGCTGCTAAATGATAACAAAACTCTTCATCATGTACTGCATGTCATTTCAGATTTGACACACAGAGTCAAACATTTCCCCTGTAAATAACCCTGTTCACAACTAGATTTCCCCAACATAAAAATAGGTTCAATGATTATCACTGTCAGAGACAGCTGTCTGCTCTATTTATCCTGAGGTGATGATCACTGGAAGAGTTTTGAGGCGTAATGAGGCAGAATTTCCTTTAATGCAAACACCTGAGACCATCAAATAAAGTACCGAAATGCACTGATAAAATAAATACTCAAAAACAATGGAGAATAAATCATTTCCGAGGATGTCATTGGTGTTTTGGGTCTGTGGCTTGTAGCAGCTGCAGCCAGCTTCCTGCTCGGTGAGGCTGGCTGCTCTCAGGGAGTTTTCTCGTCTGTGTTGGTGTTTGTTGTTTGTGTTTTGTGGTTTTCTGTCCTGGCTACCCGTTTGTTGATTTACAGCTGTCTGACGTGCGCATACAAGACTGCGCACGTCACCGCCAGCAATCTGGGTCAGCTGATGGTGTGACGTGCAGCATGTGTGTTTGTTTGGGTGCTGTTTTGTATTGAGTACTACTAAAATAATTACCAGGTTGGTCATTACTTCTGTTGCTAGGGAAACCTTTGAGACCAGTATAGACCAGTACCTTTGAGAACCAGTACGTTCAGTGCTGTCATGCTAATATTTGAAATATTCGGAACTTCTGTCACTTGGTGGCATCATTAAGACGTGATGTCTTAATAGACTACTGCAGGGATGATGTATATTTGTAGGCCAACCCGGAAGTTAGCATCGACAAAAAGCCAGTGGGATTTTTCCATTGGATTTTGGATTACTGCAGAAAATAAGCTCTGAGGCAAACAAAAGTTTATGATACTTACACGTTTTGTTCAGCAAGATAATCTTCACAAACAAACACCACTTTTATGATTTTTGAAGCGTAAATGCAATCGCCAGAAGTACAAAGCTAACGTTAGACTATAAATGAACTACACCACGGACGCATGACTTCAACGTCACCACCACTAAGCTTCCAACTTGTCATTTGATTTTGCGCGCTTACCTCTTCTACTAAAGCCTTTCAGAAAGTTTGATTTAGAATAGTTTACAAGAGCACGAGTATAAACACAACGAGGCTGTAAAGTGAGTACAGTAAAGAGCAGATGTG
The DNA here is from genome assembly GCA_008360985.2 of Macquaria ambigua. Classification (NCBI taxonomy): domain Eukaryota; kingdom Metazoa; phylum Chordata; class Actinopteri; order Centrarchiformes; family Percichthyidae; genus Macquaria; species Macquaria ambigua. The sequence continues at coordinate 2,506 of VMKM01002608.1, forward strand.
AATAGATGAGTTTCTGCGTTCGGCGTGACGACGTTTAATGTCCCCGACAACTTCTGTAGTCTCAATTAGCCACTTGTTAGCAACCGCCTTTTTTTAGACGCGTAAAAGCTTCAAAATTCACGAGTGGGATATTTACTGACGTATTTTATGTCGCAGAACAAAACGTGAAAATCACTTAAGCTTGTGTTAACCACAGACCTTATTTCAGGCATCTAACCAAAAACCCATTCAAGAAACCATTGACTTCCAGACGAGGGAACCGGAAGAGCTAAAATGTTAACTCATTTCCACGTCCTCTGTGATGATTAATGAGGATTTTTTTCTTGTTTTTCTTCCTTATTCTGATTCTGTATACCGATACTGATCCGGTGCATTTGTAGAAGTATGCTGCCCATTCCTTTTTTGCTAGTTTGAGTCTGAGCCTAAATTACTATTAATTGTTGTTGAAAACTGCTTACATGGGCCTCTGCAGTGAAATGTCTTTCTATATATATGTGATTGGTAGTCCAAAAAAAAAAGACATTTAATATGCAGCCACGTTTCTCCTCACTGACACAGTTAGCTTTTTTTCACCCTCTTCATTCTCATATGTCATATGAGTGCAAACCCTGTGTGCAATACAGAGATTGTTTTCTTTACGTAAAACCACATTTATACCTTCACTATAATGAAGTCCATCTTTATCAGTCGTGGACCTCAGTGGTTTGGACAGCGCAAACTGTAGTGTCGTCAAATATATTCCTGATTTATCTACATGTTCCTCCTCCTAACTGTGTCCCTCTTCTTTTCCTCCCTGTCTCTCCAGTCACGGTCTTCATCGGTTCTTCTCCTGTCGAGGAATAGCGCTGGCCGTGGAGACATTTTGGAGGCGGGGCCACAGAGAGATCACCGTATTTGTCCCTCAGTGGCGTCAGAAGAGAGACCGACTCACAACAGGTACACGTGTGCAGTCTTCGAGTGAAAGAACAGTGATATGTTTTTCATGATTTTGGCTCTTTACTCCAGTACGTTGTATTTCTAATCAAACTGTGACGAGCAGTTAAAGTGCTGACTTTCAGCTTTAAGGGTGTTTGTGTATAAAAATGGTATAGACCTTTTTTATAGTAATAAAAGCCACAACATTTTAAACCACTGAACCAACATTTCAACCAATCTATATGCGTGCGTGTGCATGAGCATGCAGGATGTAAACTTTGTGTGTGCGTTTTCTTGCTTTTCCATTTTATCATTGTGTTATATTAATGTAATTGTTGCAATTTTATTTCAGAGCAACATTTTCTAAACCAGCTAGAAGACCTGAGACTGCTCTCCTTCACCCCCTCCAGAGAGGTCTGTGGCCAAAGGATATCCTCCCATGACGATAGGTACAAACACACACACACACACACACACACTCAGTTTTAACCTTTGATTAAACCAGACATCTTTCAGGAGACCTGACCTTTGAACACAGGGGAAATCCTGAGTGTCTAATCGTCTCTCTCTCTCTCTCTCTTCCCCCCCCCCCTCCCTCTCTCAGGTTCCTGCTCCACCTAGCAGAAAAAACAGACGGGGTCATCGTAACCAACGACAACCTGAGGGACTTTGTCGACACCTCGGACACCTGGCGCAAGATCATTCAAGAGAGGTGATTGTGTGTTCTGTATACACAGCTGAGTCACGCATTCACTTATACGTTCCATTACCCAACCTGATACTGGAAAGTCCACCGATGACACGTGTTAAAGACGTTTACTGCCAGTTTATTTACACTTACCAACAATCTTGTAGAAGAACAAACAGAATCTGAAGAGCAACTTAACATTCACGAGGAAAAAAGTTACAGCTGAATTAGAAGCATTGTTTGTCTTTTAAAGTGTAAACCTGATGAATAATAATAATAATAAAAAGGCGATTGACTTTTTGTTTGATTTCAAATAAAATGATAATCCAGCAAAAAGGATTCAAAACTAATGGATACAAAATAACTCAAAAATATCTCATTTTTAAGATCCTGAGCAAATGAAATTACAACTGTAATGTTTTGCAGGTTCATGATTTTAGAATTTGATATTGCCAGAACAATTACAGCAACTCACTACGAGTGGATGTGACTAATGTGTGTCTTTACTTTTGTGGATAGATTAGTTTGAAGGGGTTTAGTAACCAGATCTTGGTGCTGTTCACTTGTTCTTATCAGTTTTATTTAGATACAGACCTGACTTTGTAGATATGTGGTTTAACATAGCATTCATGAAAATAAAACTTACGTATTTACTTAAATATTCTGAATACTGTTGGGATTTGAAAACTTGCAAGCATATGATGCAGAAATTGGCCAGATTTGTTATTTCTTGCAGTAGCAAGATCACAGATTTGCGGAAGGAGTAGTAAATTGCCACATTAAAGAGACTGCTCAGCATTAGCACTAATCTGTGTTCAGATTAAGAAAATACAAAGGCTTTCAATCATATTTTACTTTATGAAATGGTCATATTTCTTTCCTTTTCACTAATAGGTTGCTTCAGTTTACTTTTGTGGAGGACCACTTCATGATCCCTGATGACCCTCTGGGGAAAAACGGACCTCATCTAGACATCTTCCTACGTAAAGACAACAGGTACGTTTTGCTTCTATGATTCTAATGACATGTAAATACGTGCGTTTATACTTAACGATGACTTGATAAATGTTGTGTTGCAGTAAGTGACTGGCCTGTTCTCCATTGCATCCTTTCACACTCTCCCTCTTTCTCTATTTCTTCTGTCAGGAGGGCTCCAGTCACTCCCCCCCCTCTGAGACCCCCAGACTTCCGGCCGTCCTCCCAGCAGCAGCCAGTTTACGTGCAGGCCCTCCACTCTGCTCCTCGGACCCCTGCCTCCACGCCCCGGCCTCCTGTCTCACTAATGCCCCACCCCACTGCGCACTGGCCCCACTCTGGTCCCCCTGAGTGGCACCCGCCCCGCCGTTCCCCTTCCCCCTCGCCCTCAGCCCCTCCCCAGCGGTCACCGGGGGAGACATCAGAGCTGAAACGAAAGCTGTACGACATCTTCCCCGACCAGAAGCAGCGGATCGACCGCATCCTCAGCGACAACCCGTACATGAGAGACCTGAATGCCTTGTCTGGGCTGCTGCTGGGATAAATAACTGAACTCAGCAATGAGAATCAGAAGACACACACACACACACACACACACACACACACACACACACACGCGCGCCAGAATATACGTGTACGTGTCAGCATAGAAATAATTTATTTGACCATTTCTTCCAGCCTGGAGGACATGGAACGTTTTTTTAAATTATTATTTCACATAAAGACTGACCATCAAACTAGCTGCTATTGGCAAAAAGTATTTTTTTGAATGATGTTTTTTTTCTCTCTCCCTCCTCCTTTGCTCTCACATTGATTAAGGTGAACAACACTGGTGTCTACAGCAAAATTGCCATATTTGTCAAGCAACAAAGTCTATATTGTTCAGATGGTAATAAATCATTACAGATCCTTGACAACAGACCAGAGGTTGCTTGGATGTGGGACCTGCACTGAGGGAAAAAAGCAGTGAACTGGTCACATGTGACAGAGGCTCCAGCTCAGCACATGACGGGCTTCTTCTGCAAAACCTTGTTTGCCATCAGACTCCTAACACCTCTTTTTCTGGGACGTTGACAGTTTTTGCATGTTTTGATTTTTTTTCAACATATTAGTTATACACTCGGGCAGAACCAGGTTATTGAATAATATCAATATCAGTGAGCAGTTTCAGCAGTTTGGAGTCATTCAACATCAACAGGGACGGTTGATTTTTAAATTAGCACAGATCTTTCCCATTTCCTTGACAGTGTCAGTGTACTTTCAGGAAGCATGATAAGATCGCTAGCTTTAGCATCAAAAACTCACTATTAGTGACTGTTGGACAGAAATCCCAAAAAGCTATATTTGGATAGTAGACACAACTTTAATTTCAGTTTTGCAGCTTAACCACGTTAAAGAAACACCCTTAGGCACATGTAAGGCCAGTATTTTGAGGGTGTATAGATGGGCAGTTACGACGTGTTGTTTTCTCATTCTTTCAGATTTAGCTTACTATATGTATACATACAGGCTGAATTAATCTCACTTGGCAATCCATTTCTCTAATTAAAGCAGCACTGCCCATCTCTATCCCTTTAAGATGTTACCTGTATGGCCTTCATGCCAAATGATTGCCTGGCTGAATCTAGATGATGCTTTTATACGCTGCCAACCCTCAAAAACAGCCTAACATTTAAAAAGTGTTTTTTAAAAGGACCGTTCTTTTTCAGCCAGGAATGTTGTTTTTTAATTTGTCCACATTGATAATGCATTACTTTAGAATTTTAGTTTTTTTTTTTTGCCAGAAATTGGCTCAATATTCGGAAGGAAATTTGAGTGTCATCACTATGACTTAACACCCGCCCCCATGTTCTCTGTCATTAGAGATACGTTCCTGATAGCTCTGTGTTGCCTCTCAAACCTGCTGTTTTTAAATCATCTCTGTGAAGCTGTGGAAGAATCAGGTGTTGAAACTGAATTTGCTGTTCTGATGGTCTGTGATTGACGAGAATTTGAAATTTGGTTGAACCTGTTTCCCAGCATCACTTGTTCCAGATGGATACACTGTTAAAACTGTATTTTCAGGAGGATGCTGTCACTAGTTCTACATCAGCATTTTGTTCTGAGATGCGTTGTGAGTTATCAGCCTCGGTCTTTAGGCAATACACACGTCATCCCGTCTGGCTTTGGATGGAAACAAACACTACAAGAGTTTGGATTTATCCTTTTGTTCATTGAGTTCACTTACATTTGAAATCACACACACCATACATTTGCTCACCAGAAAAGAATCTTGCAAGGACGAAATATTTACTTAAGTTAAATTTGTAATTAGTGTTTAATAGATACATTTAATGCACTGAAGGTAAGTAATGGTGTATTGCGTGAAACAAGGTTTCATTGATGAATCTTCAGAAAGCTTATAATGTTTTGTTTTTTTACCCTTATACACCCAGAGAATGTGGGCCGCAGCTTGCATATTTGATGTGCATCTGAGTTTTGTAATATATAAACACTTTATTTCCTTGTAATAAAAGAATATCTGCACAAAAACTTTACAAGGTGTCAAAAAATACATTTTGTTCGTACTTGCAATGTTGTAAGGATTACTGAAGGATTTTTTCCCCTCTTTTGTTGTATTATAATTCTTTTGTGTATATCGATTTGTTTTTTGTAAATACAAGCATTTTTGGCTACAGTGCACATATGGTTTTATGTATGTGAAGAAACGAAATAAATGCAGCAGTCCCCATAAAACCTTTTTCGCATGGCTGTACAGTGCTTACTGTTAATTCATCTGTTCTCTCATCTACAGTGTTGCAAATTATCGTTTTGTTAATGTATTTTTCAGAGGCAACATTACTGTGATGGCCAAAAGTTTAGCATCACCCATTTAAAAGAAAAGTTTGGGAAATGAACTCATGCGCTTTCTTTCCAAGAGTTGAATGAGAAGATTGATACAAGTAGCAATGGGTTAGCTTAGCTTCAGGAAGTTACTGGTCCTGGCCAAGAAACACATAACCCCCAGTAAACAGCAGTGTCATTTTTACACAATTACAATGTGTTAATTGGTGAGCTTTAGAGATGCTGGTAGTTGAATTTTATTACCTTTGGACAGGCAGGCTAACTGTTTCCCCGTTTCCAGTCTTTATGCTAAGCTATGCTAATTGGCTTCTGGTAGTAGCTTCATATTTAGAGATCAATCTTCTCATCTGTCTCTTGGCAAGAAAGCAAATAAATGTATTCCCAGAATCTGGAATTATTCCTTTAATATAGGTAATAGTGGTTGCAAGTTAATTACATTGTATAAATAGTTTATTTATGAAAAATAATGTATCTACTATCAAAATACTTTTTTTATACATTGCCAGTTTCAAGTCATTTTATGAACTTTATTTATTTTCCTGAATCAAGATGTTTTTCCTTGATAAATATAAATATATATAAATATATATAATTTCTTGCCATGAGTCATGAATAGTATTTTACTTTGTTACGCAACAATCACAGCAAGATATACACTTCCCAAGAAACAAGTGTTGCTTCTCTGGAAACAAGGCTAGGAGCCTAAAGCCACGCTAGCAAGCATGTGAGCCTGTGAGCTAAATGCTAACATAAGCATGCTAACATGTTCACTATGACAATATGGGCTGAAGTTTGGCAGGTATAACGTTAACTATGTTCACCATCTTAGTTTAGTGTGTTAGCATGCTAACATTTGCTTATTAGCACTAAACACAGAGTAGTGTTTAAGTAAGTAATTGTCATTAGTCTTGCATTGGACAAATAAAGATTTTGACCTGATGATGGTGCTAGGTGAAACGTCAAGGGATCACCAAAGTTATTACACTTCATCATGAGGGGGACATGAATGTGTGTGCACCAAATTACATGGCAATCCATCCAACAGCTGTTGACTCAAAACCACAAATGTCAACCTGCTGGTGGCGCCAGAGAAAAAGTAGGGGATCACCAAAGTCATTGGGATTTATTATCTGGGGACCATGACATGTCTGTACAAAACTTCATGACAATGCATCCAAAAGTTGTTGAGATATTTCAGTCTGGACCTAAGTAATGGACAAGCTGAGTGGCAGACTGATCCCTAGAGCCATGTTGCTAGCATGGCTAAAAAACCAAAGTGCAGCTGCCAGATTTCGACTGAAACTTTGAAATCCTGGATCCTTGCTAGCCGCTTCTGGGTCAGGCTGGCCTACAGTGAGCACAGCAACAGTACACCCGCATGTTGCCTGCAGCATTGCGCTTTACACAGTTGAACTCAGTAGTTATGATTGTCTGATATAGCGCTGTAGATGTTTGTGTTATGGCTTCAGCTTTCACACTGACAATGTGTTGGTTCGTCTCTCTGAGTTCTGTGAAGAAACTGGGCTTGAACTGTAAAAACACTGCTGATAGTTTGCAGTGTTCTCACGCACATCATGAATGTACTGGTAAAGATAAAGGGGTGCTTTCTCACATTTTGGTAATAAAGATAATACTTGTTTATACATGGTGTCGTGTTCAGTGAAACGTCCAAAAGCTGTTCACATTTAGGGTTGTGTCTTTATCAAGAGGAATGATTACCTAAAAGAACTGCCATGAACATTGATTGTTTCCCACTTTTATCCAAAACCAGAAGCCAGTTCCCAGACAGACAGTTCTATTTAACAAGATGACGCCCGATCATCATTGCGTGAAATGTGTGACTGAATGGTTGGGAAAGTTGGGTGTGTGTGATAAAGTGTGTACAAGTTCCGCATCGTACTTTTTTCAAATTCTTTGTAATGTTTTAAAGGTGCACACGTACAATGTCTTTGTACCTGACAAGTTTGTGTGCCTCAGGTTTTGATGGTTTCCATGAATACGTTTCAAATTAAGGACATCAAACTTTGCTTTTATTACTTTCTTTTAGTGTTCAAAAGGCAAGAAAATGGTCATGGGTAACTAGAGACAAAATTGGTTCAACACGCTGCAGGTTCATGCACCAGATATCCTTCTCTGTTCATCTAATCTGTGTTTGGTCTGATGAACAGGACTACAGATTTTACAAGTGCATATAATGCAAGCTATAGGTACCCAGAAACAGATCTCTGTATCCCTGCATTTTCACAGATACATGCTTTGGTCTTCAACTACATCCCCAGCCACAGTGCACTGTGCAAAGCTGTGTGTAAGCCGAGCGCCCCCTACTGACATTATACCATAACACATGCTATGCTGCGGCACAAGTGTGGTGCACACGCAGAAATGGTGTGGCTTTCTCGCAGTAGGGTGGGACACATTTAAGTGCTACTACTGTAGGGTCACTGGGGCCTCTGACGTTTCGGCTGCTACCTCAAATACAGTAGAGGTTTTTCAATGCTGCATTTGAAAAATTACATTTAAAACCTCTTGACTTGTCTGTCGTGTGTAGGGACAGTTTCTTCAGTAGTAATTCCAGTTTAAAACAGTTCACAGGTTCCCAAAGTCTCATTCAAATCCCTTCACCAAATGAGTCCATATTATGCAAAAAACAGGACTCTTATTGATGTCTCCCCAGTGAAAAACTGCCAGCCGGGTCATACTGGAGGCCCCGTTGCTGGCCAGGCCAGGTCTCTGCAGTGTTGAACACCAAAATACTTCTCTACCAAGTTCTGTCTGTGTGTCCTTGCTTTAGTGTGCATAGTTGAATCTTTATTAAAACTGATCTATGAAACATTTTCTATGCTTGTAAGCATTTGATTTAATAATGTAACAACCAGCACAAAACTCAATATGGCAAAAATGTTTTTTTTACATGAGCACTTTACTCTGTGCTTTAACTTTATCACTTTATAGGCAGGTTATTATGAGTTTTTATTACATTAAAAATAGTTGTGACATTATGAGTTTACAGCCCCGTTAATCCCGTCACTTTCTGCCACAAGAAGGATGTCACCAATTAAATATAGCCACTGTTGATGTCGCTGTGCACAGTGTGGAATTCCACTAAAAGGAGTGAGTTAAGACTAAAGATACACTTTTGGCCTTATTTGATATTCCCAAAGCATTCATAACATAACATCATTTTACATAATGTATTTGACTCTCTTTTCCTCACACACTGCTTCAGCACAGATTTGAATCATCCTGAAAAGCAGCAGCCGTGTGCTGGTCTGAGTCACTTCTGCAGATTATTCACTAGGGGTCAGTGTGCATTAAGCTGTGGCTACTGGAGTAACTGTTTTTGTCACTTTACAACTTTTGGCTTCTGTCATATGTATATACCATCTGTGACCACACATTTGTCAAGGCAGAATAGTGCATGAAAGTGGGCAGATTGCAGAGGCTCAACGGAGATAATGGATCAGCATGTAATGTCACCACCACACTGCCATCATATCCCAGCAGCCATTTAAAAACTCTTTTCTCTATTTTCTACTGCAAAAGAAAAATCAACACATGGGTGGATGTTTCAAACTCTAAATTAACATACTTGATTGGAGAGTATATTACATACAATATATACTGTATACAGTGCATGTCATTAGGTATGGAGCCCCAAAACTGACAAAATGTAGTAAAATGTTGTCATACAAGTTAAAAATATAACTGAATACTTCAATATGTTTAGTTCAATCAATAGAAGAAGGGGCACTAGGACCATGCAGGGGAAGAGCATTAGCCAATCAGGTGAGAACCAAAAACGAATAAGTAAAGCAGGTGTTAAAGACTGCAGGCTGCTTCCACACTCTGAGACTGTGGTTCTGTACACTTGTGGCTCTGGTAAGACAAACCTGTGATTTTTATCATCAGTGATGTTTTATATTCATATTAGCATTTTATTGTTTAGGTGTAAGGTGTTGTACTTTTAGGTCTTTATGATACAGGGAGTCTGTCATAACTGTTGAGAAGCTGTGCCGAGGTATGTAAGGTTTTAATTTAGTACTGCAAATTATGTTGAATTGCACCACATTTGTAACAGGGCGCTGTTTGTTTACAGGCAGAGCGCTGACTGCTGTTTATTTTAGTATTGTTTCGTACAGGTCTTTGTTTTCAGTGTTGCTCATTTTAGGTTGATTTTAGATCGAGCAGGGTTTTAATTCTGCTGGGAGCCCCCTCACTGTTAAAGGTGATTTGGTTTGTGGTGGCACATTTTATCAGTGTGGTGTGTTTATTTGAAACGTGCATATATTTCTTCACAGGTGGAATACTCCAGTGTATGGTTTGTGTCCCGGCCGTGGTACGACTGTCTGTTAGAGTTTTAGTAAATGTACTTAATAAATAGCCAATTATGGCAGTTAACCCACACTGACTGTTGTGGCCTCTTTATTGAAGCTCATTTCAATTATTAATTCCAGGTATTTACCATTCCTAGAAGTTACATATTATTCAAACAGAGGGTAAAAAAAGAGACCTAAAGCTTTCCATAATAAGTCTAATTCTAATTCTATTATTGGAGTTTTATAACATATTTTTTATCATAAGCGGTTTAACAGTCCCGCTTCTCTGGAGTCTGACTGACAAATATCCCTATATAGGATAACGCACTGTACTGTACATGTGTATGAATAACTTCTTGGCAAACAAAAGTAATATTTATTTTTCATGCATAATCCATTTAACACAGAAACCATGAAATATTTCCTTCTTTGGTGTAATAATAATGCTTTATAGTCATTTCCATATTTTGCCAAATTATTATTATGTATTTTGTGGCAAAGGGAAGGGGTTAGCACTTAGCACCAGTATTTTTTAACATACTGGCTTTTAATCAGGTCAGAAGAAAAGGGGGAAAAAAGGTTGATTTTGCAATTATTATTTCTGCACATACAGCAGTGAGGTCTGTGGGACCTTAAACAATAAGGACGTAAAGCCAATGTCAACAAAACACAAGTCCTGATCAAGTCCTGCAGTAAAAAAACATGAAAGTATGTTAATCAGTGAATCAGGACCTGGAGAGGTTTCTGGGAGTCCCCATGGCATCAGCTTTTATTTTTAATCTGCCAAAGGTATCCATGTGGCTCATTGCCCCGTTCATCCCCAAAGAATGAAACGTTCAAATCTGACAGCAGAGGGAGGTGGTTGAGAAACTGCTACTTTTCATTCATTCCATCCACTCATTCATTGCTGCTTTCATTCACCATTTGCATTGTCCACCTTCCATACTTAAACATGGAGTGTCCCTTTTCAAAACCTCCATGAAACACCCACACATATTTGAACTTATTTTTCCTGATTAAACCTTTTCTTGGGACTGTGTGGGCGTGCCGTGTACAAACTGTTGCACCTTTTTCACGCACATTTAGTTTGGGGACCTCAGGGAACTCTAATGAGCCAGAGTAACTAAAAACATCTGGTTGTGAAAGGCCTTTGACCAGCTAGCATTCCCCTTTCATTCCACCTTGAGTCCAACATCCACACTGCAGAAACACAGCTTTCTTTTGCTTTATGTTGTAAGAAAGTTAAAGTGAAACATTCAGCTGGTATGGCCAAATTGTTTTAGACTGTCTAAAGACAGTGAGGTTTTTCTTTTTGAACCCTTTCCAATTTTTAAACTTGGTTATAAAAAGGCAAAATATATTCAACATCCTGCCAAATATGCCAGTGGCCTTTTAAGAATTCCAGGGTTAAAGGCTGTGTCCATGTAGACAGGACGGGCGCCAAAAGGAAATCAATCTAGCCAGACTGAAACTTAATATTGTACTTCCTGATACTGGATATGGAAGGGTGTTAAGAGGGAGGCCCTGTAGGTGCACGGGATCTCACACACACTCATGAGGTGAATGCTTATGTAAGGAACACACTCCTGTCAGTCGCTTTACCTTCATGCAAATGTGTGTGGTCTGTGTTTCAGGCAGATCAGATTCAGCCTGATCCCTGCTAAGCAGACACGTTTTATTTATTTATTTTTTTTTACACTGAATAATTCCCTGTTTTATCCCTTATTTCATCTGTTCATTCATCATTTTCCAGGGAAGGCCCAGGCCCCAGGGGCGCAACAAATCCTCATGCACTAACACGTATCAGGTGCAGCATTACATAAGCAACATGCTTCTTGCAACCTGGCTCTCATTATGCAAATGCATGTGGCTTGTGTTTTAGGCAAAGTGACTTGCCAACACTGACCATGTGTGTGTCCAGAGATTATTCCTCGACTGCAGTGGAAAATACTGATGCTTATAATAAGCAGGTCTGCTTCAAATAGCTTTGGGAGAATTCCCTGCAGGGCAGGCAGTCTAATTTGGGACAGACTGGGGTGCCTCTTGTTGCAATGAAAGGCCTTTGCATGCAAAGCATATGGCTACTGCGTTTGGCAGTAACACACGAGGCCTTGACCCAGAGGTTGAGAAACTCTGGATTACAGGAAGAAAGAACAAAAAACATGCAGGAGAAAACAAAATATTTTTGTCTCCTTGTGAATTTTTAGCATTAGATGCTTAGACTACACTGCACTCTTAAAACAAGTTATTTTTACAGGATTCATTATAAATAACCCTTATTCCAAAGAACCCTTGGCTTTTCTTTCAAATTCTTTACAAAGAACCCTTGAGGATCTTTATATAAAAGGTTCTGTTAGATCACATTTGATTAAACAATAATAATCATAACCATGATAATAGTAATTTGTTTTACACTAAAAAGAGCAACAGTGTGCACACAGATACAGGCAAATAAATGAATCTGAATAACTTAATTAAATGCATATAAAGAAATATTAAATTAAACATGCTCAACAATTCTGATAATTGATTTTTTAAGTATTTCTTTAAACAAAAATGCCAAATATGGCTTTGTTCCAGCTTCTCCACTGGGAGGATTTGTTGCTCTTTTTCACAGCTTCTTTGACAACAGTTGGCCTGCCATCAAAAACAGTTGTTGTGGCCTTGATGATATTTGTCATTTTTACTGTGAAATGTTTGGGAAATTAGTGCTGTTTGGAGTAAAATGGTTAAATTGGTAACTGGTAAATAAAACCCTGGGGTTCCTTGTTAAACATTTTTACAAGAGCGTTGAGGCTACAACTTAACTTAACTCAACAAACTGAGGAGACTTCTTTATATTATAATACATTAACAATAGAACACACGTGAAAATTTAGCTATTAACAGGAAGATTTGGTCTGGGTTCATGCTGGCTTCTTGGCATATATTTACATTTGCATTTAAAATATGTTTTCTGATGGCATGATGTCATTTTTTTCTATTCTGGGTTTTATTACCAGACTGGCAATCTGTCAAAAATAGGACTCTTTCAGCTCTGTGGGCACAGGATTTGATTGTGTCTCCTACCACCACTTCTGAACAGAAAATGGGGAAATGCTGATGTCCATTATAGACCTGTGGTTTTTCCACACTTAATGAGGCCACTCAAATCCACAATCCTGTCTGTGCCACTGTTTCTCTGTTTTTCTGAGTCAGACTCTATCCTTAATTGCATTTCTTGTTGCTCTGTGGTCCTGTGTGTGTCATGCACAACCCTGTAGTTATGGTTATAAAGACATAAACAATGCTGTTTGTGCTGCACTTGTGCTTTGATCACTGCCCATAGACCATAATTTAATAGCCGGATTTCATAATCACATAATTACATTAGTCCACTGTAAGGTTATTTGGTGGCCAGAGGACTTTAGGCTGCACAGCGAGCTGGTGAGAGGAAATACATGACATTATTAACATGACACAGAGTTTCTTAAAGCTTTTTTCTTCTTGAGTGTCATAATAATTCTTTTGTCATCATGTGGGAACCCATATGCAACAGCCATGTCATGTGACCCATTTTGGACTTTCGCCCATGCTGTAGTTTAATAGATCACCCTCAAGACAGTCACAGGCAAAAAGTCACACTCAAAGGAAACGTTCCACATGTTGGGAAATATGCTTATGCTGACAGTCAGATGAGAAGATTGATACACTCTGATGTCTGTATACTAAATACCACCAGCCACTTAGCTTAGCTTAGCTTAGCATAAAGACTGGAAAGAGGAGGAATCAGCCTGGCTCTGTACAAAGGTAACAAAACCTGCTACCAGCACCTCTAAGACTCACTGATTTACACGTTACATCTTATTTTTTTAATCCATACAAAAACGGAAGAATAAAAACAACAAATTGTGGTTTTATAATGGCTTAAGAATCATTAGCCAAGAAATAGTTTTTGTACAGAATAAACAAATGAAATATAAAGTGCTAATTTGTGACATTTAGAGGTGCTTTGTTAACCTTGGACAGAGCCAGGCTAGCTGGTTTCCCCTTGTTTCCAGTCTTTATGCCATGCTAGGCTAACCAGCTGCTAGCGGTATCTTGAGAGTGGTATCAGACATGAGACATGGTATCCTTTTAACAGTTTCACTGTACGGATAACTAGGATCATGTTGGATAATACATTATTTTTCAGACAAACATATTGTGAGGAAAGTGCTCTTGCACAGTGGCACATCAGCAGCAGCAGCATCAAACCAGCAATGCTTCAAATACCATTCCTAATCCAACCCGCTGCCTGCCTCAAACTCGGCCGTTTCCCACGTTTGACCTTGATCTCAGCAGTAAACAAGTCCTCAGTGGGGAGCCTGAGAAATCCACAGCTAAGAATCTGCATTGGTTTCAGGATAAGAATCTACTGCCAAGCAGCGCTACGTCTGGAATTTGCTGATGAACAGTTCTGCCGTCTCCCAGTCACTCAGTCTTCCTCTCCCTCACCCTCTTCTTTCTTTTAACTTCTTTCCACTCCACCCTCTGTCTCTACTCTTTTCCCCTCTTCCTTACATCCATCACCCCAGTCTCCTCACTTCCTTCCTCCCTTTCTCTCAAACTCTCTTCTCAGGCCCCCACCTTCAAACCATCTCCCTTGACCTCTTCCTTCCACGTTTTCTCTTTCCTCAAACCACTCTTTCAGTGTCTTTTCGTTTTTTGTTGTCAGATTCCAACAGCATTCCAGCGCAGCTTAACATTCTCTTGGGTTTGGATCTCCCCACTTCCTCTCCCTTCCTTACCCCAACCCCTCTCCCACATACTCCTTGCTGCTCTCTCTGTAGTTTCACTCCTTCTTTGTACTGTACAATAGTAATGATAACCCTAACATCCTTGCAATTGGTCCATACTGCCAGAATTCTGACAGTCTTTGTGCTGTAGAAATCCTTGTTTTGCTTTTGAAAGCATCATTGCCTTGGTAATGTGTTTTTGTATTTTGCTTTCTTTAACTTGTGAAAATCTCCCAGATTAAAACATTTCTGCAGTAAACTTGAAAAACTGTCATCTTTGTATCCCTGCTGCAATCCCCTGTACTTTGACACTGTCTCTCCAACCATTGCAGTGCTGTGCTGGTTACCTGTTGATGTCAGAAATGATTTTAAGATATTAGTGATTACTTTTAATGTCCAGCCTGGCACCCAGGTACATTTCAGACATTCTAACTCCATATGTGCCAGCTCACTCTTCCCTCAGATGCTGCCTTTCTGGTTGTCCCACTGAGGTGATCAAACCTTTTAGAATAACTGGCCAGTGAAGATCAGATTAGCTTTTAGACTTTTAATTCTCTCCTAAAAACAAATCAGCTTCATAAGCATTAATGGAACCTTTTATTACCAATATTTTTTATTTTATAGCCTTCTATTTATTCTGTCCTCCAGAGTTTATAGTTTGTGTGAATTTCATTTGATGCTTTGATGCTTCTGTTTTATTGGTGTACTTTATAGTGGTCTACCGCATTGTTTTTTAATCTGTAAAGGGAAAAGGGTTTTATTTTTATTAGTTATAGCAGTAGCAGCAGTAGCGTAGTTCATAGTATGTTGAAGAGGTGTGTATGCTGTGATTATGATATGTGGGTTATTTGAATTCTATGTTTTTGGGGTAAAATATGATATATGTATTGGATAACAAGACTAAGAATCTACAACCATGCTAGCGGCTCTGTAAGCTTTTACTTATGTACAACGCTGCTTTGAGCTAAATGCTAACATCAGCATGCTAACATGCTGACAATGACAATATTAAACATGCAGATTTTTACAGGTATAATATTTACCATGTTCACCATCTTACTTTAGCGTGTTAGCATGCTAACACTTAAAATAAACATAAAATACAGGTGTGGCTGATGGGAATGCCATTAGCAAGTTGCATTTGCAAGTATTAGGTAACAAATCAAAGCATTGGACAGATTTAAATGTTGGCCTGATGATGGTGCTAGATGAATAACAAAGTTATTACAATTCATTCAAAACCACAAATGTCAACTTAATGTGGCTAAAAAGGTGGTATGCTCTTTATGTTTAGAGAATACATAGTATATTCACATAGGAAGCGGATTATGCTATTGTCCAGAAACAAAGAGGTGTTATTTAACCTATACCTCTAGCAAAAAAAAAGTTGTATATACATATACATATATATCTTTATTTTAGGATAATTAAAGAACATACAGCTTACAATTAGAAAAAGAGGTGGTGTAACTCTACATGTGATAGAGGTGGTCTACTTTGCACTGTATGTTCAGAGAAATAAGTGGTGTACTTAATAAATTTGGAGAGATATGTTAGTCTCTGTATGATTACACTAAGAGGTATTACAGGGCCTAAGCCATTGTTGCGGACAGGACAATAGGATTATATTTACAAAAGTCTGTTCTTTCTCTCACTTTTCTTGCTGTCTGAGTCTCTCTCGCCCTCCCATGCGCTCAGGCTGCTGGGACAACGCATTTACGTAACAAATCCTTTTCTGTAATCCCAGCCTGTGTAGCCCCTCCCACCCCGCCCCACACTCCTCTCTGTCTCTCCTCTTTCTCTTCCAATCTCTCCCCCTCCTGATGCTGGAGGGGTGGTGGGGGGGACTCCCTTATATCCAGATTACTATGGAGAAGCGACATGACCTCTTAATCTTAGTCTCACCCAGTTACATGTATGCTCAGTATCAAGACTGAATCACATGGCTTCATTCTCAACTACTGAGCCACTGGTTGTGTGTTAGGAAGCGTTCTGAAACTATCACAGCTGATAGTTTCAGACTGCAGTGCACTTGTTTGGGAGTTACCCTTTTTTTAAAAAAAACATTTGCTGTTAAATATTATGATAGCTGCCCAAATTCTATTACTTTGTGGGATTTTTTTTATTTTGTTTTGATGTTCTTTTAATTTCTTAAAACAAATGCTCTGTGTCATAAGGGGGCACAATGATTAAAATGTCCCATTTTTAGAACTTTTTCATGCACACTAGTGAAATGTCAATGAAGATTCTCACAGGAATTTACAGCATATGTAAAGTCACCCAACTCAAGGTAACCAGACTTGTTTTTGAAGACTTTTTGCCACCCATTCAATCATCATCATCATCCTTTACAAATAATACTGAGATTCTGA
Organism: Macquaria ambigua; assembly: GCA_008360985.2. Lineage (NCBI taxonomy): Eukaryota > Metazoa > Chordata > Actinopteri > Centrarchiformes > Percichthyidae > Macquaria > Macquaria ambigua. The sequence goes on from VMKM01002608.1 coordinate 19,373, forward strand.
CTCTGAATAGGAGAAGTGAAAGCAAAATTAAGTGAAAGTAAAGTGAAACGTAAACAGCACTGCTGACTACCAACACTGATTCCCGGGGGATAGTGCAGGTGTGTGGGCCCGCGTGTGTGCATGTGCGTGTGTGTGTGTTGGGGAGGGTGGGATTAGTTATGAATTCTCTTCTATGCGTATTCATGCTCCAATATACCAAAGCAAATTCCTTGTATGTGAAAACCTACTTGGCAATAAACCCGATTCTGATTCTGATTCATTGATCATTATTTTGGATTAAACAATATGAAAGTAGGAAATGAACTGTAAGGCAGGAGTTTATGCATATATTTATTTTAAAATGATGTTGTCATTTTCATTTTGGACCAAATTGTACAATCTGCGATTCGTGCAGAGCGCGCTCCCGCGACAAACTTCAACAACTGTGCGCGCTCTGGAGCGGCTGGTACTTAACGCCTGGCGTCTCGTCTCTGCTACAGGAGCAGTGCGAATGTGTACACCGAGCTAACGAATGAAAGACGATAAAGAGGGATCCTGTATTTATCACCTCGCCATACATTCACCCATTTATCTGCAGTGAGCTGAAGGATATTTCGTCCGAGGTAAGCGGGTGTGCCGTGGCGAGTGAAACATCGGATTTTCGAGTGTAGTGTATGGGGGGGGGAAAACAACAGCCCTGCTGTAGCAGACGTTAGCTTCCTTCATTAGCGCGGTGCTAATGTTGCTAGCTGTGCTTGGCAAAAAGCTGGGAAGCCGTGTCGGTAGCTTGTTTGTTGTCTTGACGTTTTAAATTGCACGCTTGTCTGCAGTGTGCAGTCAATTGGCATGCCTGGTGAGCAAACATGGTTGTTAACGTCCACTGAACTGTGCATGAAAAACGTTGAGCTGTCGGTTTCTTAGCTTGTTCACACACTTGCTAAGCTAACAAGTCACCGATTCAGCTAGCTAGTATGCTACGGGGTCCTGCTTTACGGCAAGACAAGGCCTTCTATGTCTGTAACAGTTGATGCTAGCTAGGCTACGCCGTTGTCTGCCTTGTCAGAGAAGGCCATTTTGCTATCAAAGCAGGTTAGTTCAGGTCAACAGAAACCCATCATGGCATTGTTTTGTGTAGCAGCGTTACAGGCATAACCTGGTTTAGTGATGGCTGTAGGGGAAGGGATGACTATGTTTACTCAAAGTAACGACAGTGGCTGCTGACAGAGATCCACCGTGACTGTGTGTGTTTGACCTGTCTCAAAGGGGAGGACGAGTGAATTTCAGCTTTTAGTTGTTAATGTTCCTTAGATGGCTCTGATCTGCTTTATTAACGTTACACGTTCACCTCTGTGTGCAGCAGTTGAAGGCATGAGTATTGTTAACGTGGACACCTGTCGATGTGCTGAACTATGCTGTCAGAAACATCTCTAACGGTACCACAATATGACCTTATGATTAAGTTACACCAGTCAAGTAAGGGAGCCTCATTAATGTGCACTTTTGTTTGTTGTTCTAACTATTAAAATGTGTGCTCAGGTTGAAGTGGGATGGATATATACTGGGAAGTCACCAGAACTCAAAAGAATGACAGGTGTACACAGTATGTTGTGCAACATCAGTTTAGTAACTTTTTCATGTGGAAGTGACTCCAGTGTCATCATCAGTGCAAAAGCTTCAGATGTAAAAATGATGTAACATGAAAGGCACAAACTGGGGCTATATGTTAGGTTTGCGAGTTTGAAAACTCGTGCCATTGGCCTGCACCCTGCGGTGATGAGATATGATTTATTCACAGCTGGGAATATAGAAGGAAAAGTTGTTGTTTTTTATCCTAAAGCCAGAAGTGTTCACAGTCTTTACATAAAGGGGAAGCAAGTAGGTAAGGACAACATACTTGAGCAGTGTGTTCAGTCAAAATGCAACACTTTTAATGTGCGATTGTGTAGTAGAAGTCTTATGACATGATGGAGAGCCTGTTTGCTAATGTTTTGAATGACTAGAAATGACTGTGTATGGGGGAAAATAGTAATGTGTTAAGGGCAAGAGAGAGATGTGGTCTTCGCTGACCAAGCTAGAGTACTCAGCAAGTACAGCTGCAGTATAGTCAAACATCACATTTGTGGCAGTGGGCATGTAGATGTATGTCAGGTATTTGAATGTGATTTCAGCTCTCTGACTATCTCATCAATGGAAAATGCACAAATGCTGGTAAACGTAGCTTATAGCACATATTACACATAGATGCTGTACATACAACAAAGCAGGTTTCAGAAGACAGGGCATCCCACAGAGCATTAAAGTGGAGGTTCACCGCTATAGAGGTGGTACGCTGTGCTAACCAATTTCCTGGGGGAGGCCCTGAGTCAATCTGAGTTGTTTAATATTCATTGAATATTTGACTATGTTGTCAAACTGTAGATTAAGAACTTTGATGTCATCCCTGTATTGCTGGTTTCATTGCAACTATTAATGGCACACAAATTGCTTTTAATGACTTTGATTAACATTCATTTGATCATTTCTTCTAGCGTATTCAACAGTTTGGCATCTATTTTGGATGTTTTTAATGGACATCAAAAGTCCTTTGGCCATTCATTCAGTCTGTCACTGATAGAAGAAGTATTTGTTGTGCACATCTTTTTACTGTTTAATTACAATAATTAAGTGACTTTTTCACGACCACTATTTTAACTTGTCTGCTGCTACCAGGCAGTTTATTTCAATTGATCTCATTAATCCCAGGTGTAACTCATCCTCTGATTAGATGACTGAAATGAAAACCAGTGATGCTCAGCTCCAGAGTGGTCTAGAGTTCTGTATTAAGAAACCTGTTAAGACCCCACACACATTTGCTGCGATGAAACTGCACTAAAGAGTATTCAGGATCCAGATATCACACATTTACAACAAAGTACAAGATGTGATAGTGGGAATAAGTCCAGGCAAAAGCCTGGTCTCCAGACCCAAATGGAAACCTGCCCTAAAGCTTGACTACAAAATCCTAGTGGAACCTTTTTGTCTTTTAAAGGTCTTGGGATACCCATACATGCATCATCTACTATTCAGACCAGTTCGACCTCTGCGCACGTTGAAGTTAGGTGATAAAGGTTGAGGTTATCCAGGCCCAACAGGTGCAACAAAACCAACAGGCGAGTCAGGTATGTCGATCAGTCAGTCTTACTCTGCACATGTCCTCACAGTCTTGAGATGAGGTCTGATCAGCTAAAATAAGCAAAAACACAAACATACAATCCTGAGCAAAAAATTGGCCTCTTGTTTTTTGCTGACTGTGCTCAGTAGTACAGTGTTGGTTGTCTGTAATACAGCAGCAGAGATGAACTTGTTTTGACCCGAGGGTTTTCCGTAGCTTTTAGAGAGGCTTAGTCGTTTGGTAATGTAGCCACCGGGCTGGTTTTCATATGTGGATGGATGTTGACAGATGCGAATGACGCGGGTTTATGTCATGGATAGGAAAGACTCATGCTCATGAAATCCTCATACTCGGTAAAATGCAAGAAAATAAAGGAGGCTTGCTTTTTCATATTTAGTTCAGTTGGATGTTAGCTCAGCTGGAGTGGCACAGACTCAGCAACTGTTTGCAGTAGGGTTCTAACTATTTGCAAAGATCATGGTTTGATGCATACATCAGTGTGTATTTGGGAGTATTTGAGTTCTGATTTCATTTATATTGTGAGGATGATTTAACCACGTGTGTGCTGACAGTTGAGGTTGCAGTTGCGCATGCTTGCACTGATGGTTGAGACACCTGCCGCATCACGCCTAGAGGTTATCAGTACTTATTACCTTTTGTGCCCTATTATCTCTCCGCCATAGAGAAGAAATTGAGGCTGGTTATGTGACGAATATGCTAAGGACAATTAACCTGGTGTAGGATGTTTCACAGGTAGTTGACTAGTCACTCCCCAAAAAGACATATTTTCAAGCATATGCTCACCATTAGACAAACAGCTTGGTTGACTCGTCTTGTATTTGAATTTCATGTGGTCCATCAGGGCTGTCTTGAGTTACTGCTCTTGCTGTCACGTGTGTGCTTGTGCATGCCTGGTGTCACATAGCACAATACAGGAGGTTGTCTTCGCTGGACGTGTTTTATGTCACATTTCTGAACAAGTTCTAAGTCTTCTTGCAGCAAAGGTTGTCTCGAGATGTAATTACACGCCACATAGTGTTTTGTTGACTAAATTGCACGGAGTTTGGCAACAGTGACAAAACCAAATATCACAATATTTGACCTAATACTCTATGGACAATGATCTTAATATAGAGTTGCGAAGTGGGAGGTGCCACTGGTTCCAAAAGTGTTTTTCCCCATTCTGTTTTCCCATGTCACTTTTTTCTTTAAACAATATCCTTAATGTTAGTTAACACAGAAACACGGGACTAATGTAACCACCCCATAGGTTTATGTCATGGCCCCCAGTTTTAATTGTTTCAGCTTTGTTTCTAAGGAATCATGTTTTGTCTGTCATTTTGTCATGGTGGACTGGTCGAAATACTACAATACCCATGGAGAAGAGGCGACAATCAGAGCAGCAGCGAATTTAAAACGCTTCATTGTAACAGTTAAGAACAAAACACGCCATCATGGCTGCGGAATTCACCCACAATTCAACCAGAATTTAAAAGTGGATTGATTGATTGATAAGCTGCAGACTGTGTTTTCAGTTTTCTCAACACTGTTATCTTTAGCTTTCTTTAGCGGTGCACATCACAGAATTTTAAGCTCTGTGATTTGATGTTTCTTTAGCATTTTACTTCTGGAATCAGGGATGCCCAAAATAACCCCTCCCACTTCGCAGCTCTGTGGGTGATTTCAGGCAATACTTAATCTATCAAGGGGTGGGTGAGCTGCTGCGTGTGTGTGCGTGCATCTGTGACCTAGCTTGTCAGCAGACCTTTGCTTTTTTACTGTCCTGGCACATCAGCAGCAGCACATGTCCAGTGAACAGAGCTCAGCTCTTCCTCACAAGAATGACAGCTGTTCCTGCCAGCCTGATGCAGGAGGTGTGTGTGTGTGTGTGTGTGTCTGTGTGTCTGTGTGTATGTCAGAGAGTGACTCATTGGCTCTGTAACAGTGAGGTAATTCTAGATCTGCTACTAATGCCAAAGGGAGTCCCTGCTTGCTTTACCGCTCTCTTTGTGTGTGTGTGTGTACGCATGATGCACATCTATGCCTGTGTGTTAAAACACAAGGTGTGAGGCTTTGTGTGTGTGTGTGTGTGTGTGTGTGGAGTTGGGTTTTGCCTCTGCTCTGTGTGGCTTCTCCATGGTAACAAGCTGCTAAGCTGCACTGTTACTCAGTTGTTTTTCCTGCTGTGGAAAAGAGATGACTGCCAAAGTGAAAGAAGTTACAACATTACCCCCCAAAGGAAATGTTTGTGTTGTTTTTATTTCATTCAGGATTACATTTTGGGCCAGGGCTGGCTGCTACACACATTCCAGTGATATTCCAGCACTTGTAGCTAACAAAATGTCTTTAGTTTTAATACGCAGGGTTGCGCTCTCTATAATGATCAAACTTTTTTTTAAAACTTTAATCTAAAAATGTCATAAAACACAGCTCATTATGTGCAAAAAGTGCCGTGTGAGTTAGAGGGACAGCAAAGCACAGTCAGGAAATTGTCATTCACCTAGTTCACCAAGTCTCCAGTCTGTCAGCATGCAGCTCTGTTCCTCTGTAGAGTCCTATGAATAACCAAGGACTAATCTATAGTTGATCCTTCACTCTGACTAGAGCTCCTAATGAATCTAAAAAAATTGTACCAGACTCAAAGGACCTGTTTCTGTCTTAGCTTAACATGAGAGTACTTTCTAAACAAACAGCAAGACCTGAACCATGAATGAATTGGATGGAAACTGCACCTGAGCCCAAACAAACCTGAATCCAGAAAATGTGGGCAACAAACACTTGCAGATGTTTATTTTCTTTGTTACCTTATCTAGGTCTGAGCCAGATGGAAGTACCTTATCTCAGATTAAGTGAATCTCCTACATTCAAAACTTCCATTGGCTCGTTCACTCACCCATTACACAGTAGTCTAGTCTAGCCTTTTGGAACAGTAACACTGATTTACTTTTTCTGTTGGAAGTGATGCACATAAGGTGCCTACAGATGTGCATAAAGCAGCCTACAGTAAAACACTTATAATGCAGGGGTCGTTCTGTATTTACTGTAGGCAAAAGTATGACTTGAGACTGGAGACAAAAGTTGAATTCACCCCAGAATTAGCTTCAGGATGTACTCAGCAATGGTGAACTGATTGGAGACCAGCGAAATCTCTTCAAGTGTCGGGATTAGATCTTCCAAAGCATTGTTAAATGGCATATCTTTGGCAGATCAAGTGATATTTCTTTTAATTGCAAATAGAGACCTAATGTAATCAAAGCATCTACCTTTTAACAGGTTACAGTAGAGAGAATATTTCTTTGGCCTTGCTTCAGCAACTCGTGTCGGATTAGTACCAGCCGGACGGTAAATGGGAATGACAGCAGGAGTCATTTCATATGGAAATGTGGGCTTGTGCTCGACTCTATTCTAGCGTGTTTTACATCCTCCCCGCCAAGGCGTGCTTTTTACGTCTCCTACTCACTGGCCTTTTATTTCTCTTGCTCCTTTTGATTTCAGTTCAGTGATGCTTTATTGGCATGACGAATTTCAGACACTGGCATTGCCGAAGCATTTAAGATCCAAACAATCTGTCTCCCATGTCTCCCACTCTCTTCCCCTTTGGAAACCCCTGGCTGTAGGTGATGAAGTGTTTGGGTCTCTGGTCCAGATGGCTCATTGTTGTATCTGCTGCCCTGCCCCTTTAATAACACACTTCTGGCATTGGCTAGTGTCACTAGTGCTGTTTTATGTGTCACAGTGGGTTCTCTTTGTGCCCATATTTTTTGTGCAGCTGAATCTCTGACTGCATTATGTTTATATTGTGTGGTGATAATGTGAACAGATGTAGTGTAACGGTGGGGAAGAGAACACAGCAGAGGGAGTGCAGCAGTGTGCCGGCTGTCTCCTCTTTAAGCTGAACAAGTCTAAAGGTGCTTTCACACTGGGAGTTTAGCCAGAATCCAGACCTGTTCCCCTAACAATAATGGCACTGTGAACGCCTGTTCCTGTAGTATGGTTTGGATGTGTATGCCATGATGACATCTTCAGTGGCATTCTTATGGCCGGGCCACACCGCCGACCTGACCAGCACGTGACGGCTACCTCGCTGAACTGCGGAGTCCACACAGAGAGCGTTCCTGCTGTGTCGCTGCTGCTGCCAGCCCTGTCTTTCTACACTGAGTTTGCCTTCGAGAATGGCAATCAGTAATGGAATATTTCATTTCATTTTATGATACATTTAATTTATATTTAGTTTAGACAGAAAAAGGTTAAGAGGCTTGTGCTCAGTTGTAACTGGGGAGTTAAAAAAATTTTTTTCCATTTTTTTTCACGTCTGACATATTCTACAGATATCAATATTGAAACTGAAAGGTGTACTGTTGCTGGTTTGATGTCAATATGACTATCAACAGATCATTTTCACTGTGTATTTTTGCTGAGAACCACTCAATCAATTAATCGTTTGTCATTTTTCAATCAAAAATGTCAAACATTTGCTGGTTCCAGCTTCTTAAATGCTTTTCTTTGTCATGTATGACAGTAAATGAAGAGGTTGGACAAAAGAAACAATTTGAAGACATTTTACATTTTATAGACTAAACGATTAATCGTGAAATAATCGTTAGTTGCAGCCCTAACGGCCAACAAATGTTAGGATTTGCTGCTTTTCTCTGTAAGAAGACATGACCTTGGACTGTAATGGGCATTTGTTGCAATTTTTGGCGTGATATAGACGAAAGGGGTTGATTAATCGAAAAAGAAAAGTATTGATATAGTAATCGTTAATGACAATAATTGTTAGTTGCAGCCCTATGGTGATGTATGAGCAGAGATCAACTGTAAAGTCCAACTTGATGCCACACAGTTTTTGTTTTGTAGGAGGGCTTCGAAGAAGGACTCTTTGCTGCCGTCAGCAGTGTGTTTCACAACGGGCAACTATGATGACAAAAGGACTGTGCACTACGGATTGGAACAATTGTAAAGAAAATAATTTTAAAAAACACATCTGAAAGCTGTCCAGCAATGTCAGGCTATTTAAATCTTAGTATTAGTATTCTGATGTGTTATCTTTGTGACCAAATCACCCAAGATGCATCTTAGTGCTACGTGTGAACGGGGCCAGCGTCTGTCTTTCTGTTTGCACTAAGCTAGCTATCACTTTATCTCCTGCTGACGGACAGATTCTGGCTCACAGTCATATTTTGGTTTCACTTGGGCTTCTTTTCCTGACTGGCTCAGTTTTGTGTGTGTGTTTTGGAGAGGCAGCCAGAGTCTGAGAGGAGAGCGAGTCTGTAAAATAAAGGGGCAAAGGAGGGGTGAACATTTTTACATAGCTAGAGTGATTTGTAGAGAGTAACAAGTTAACATTTGAATCATCATGAGGGATGCAGTCCCCTGATATAAGAAATACGTCACATTGTTTTCATCTGCAAATTGTTTTTTTTTGGGGCAAATCTGTGACTTTGCAAAGGCCTGAACTCCCAAAGGTTTAACACATTTTCAAATTCAGCACTGTGAGGTTACCGAGTGTGATACATACACCTATTACATTGTGTATAACGGTGAGAGGGGAAGTCAATAGAAGGGCAGAATGTAAAGAAAAGGCAGTGAGAAAGTGAGGTATGGTGTCAACGAGGGCAGCTGGTGGTACAGCCTGCAGCCAGACAAGGCTGAAATCTGAGACTTGCACAACCACAGAGCCGGGCGGAGGGAGGGGGGCAGAGAGAAAGAAACACAAGTGGGAGAAAGAGAGGGAGAGAATGTCCATCGAGGAGAAAGAAGAAGGCAAAATATGCAGGCTCGAGGCAGAGCAAGCATGCAAGCAAGTGTAGGGGAAGAGAGAGGAAAGTGGGAGAGATACTGACGTGAAGATGAAGTGTAGCGGGGCAAATAAAATTTGTAAGAATCAGGTCAAAGTCTGTGTGAAAGAGAGATGATGTGCTGTGGAGAAGTAGGGGTTGTGTGTTTGGGTCGGGAGCCGCCAAGAGAGAAAGGGGAAGGGTGTGAGCGAGCATGCTCTGTATGGACTGACATTGGATGCCGGCTTAGCTTTTCTCCGTCTTGCACACTAACACACCCAGCAGCAGTGACACCTACCTACCACACTCCAGGGGACAGAGAGAACATGGCTTGAATAAAAAGAACGCAGAGGAGAAAAAGTCAGAGGGAGAGGGAGAGAGACTTTGTTTGGGACTTTCCCTCCTTTTCCTCTCTCGCGAGCGACAGCCCTCTCCTCTTCCACCGGGAAACCAAGAGGGAGAGCAGAGCTTTGTTTTCCAGTCGGCAAAGGATTATTCTTCCAGCAACTCTTTCACACCATACGCAAGATTTGTTTTTTATAGAAACCAGCTCTTCTTTTGGCCGTGGGAACTTTTGCTTTTGTGCCTGCAAACCTGCAATTTTGGAAAATGGTTTTGGAAGCTGACATACCCGTTAAAAGTTGCAGTGGTGCAGCAGCGCCAAACGGTTTTTCCTGAAGTTGTGGCACCAGGAAAAACAAAGGTGGAACTTTTGTAAAAGCATAATCATCCAGTGTTGGAGACAATCTACAATGACTTCGCTCAACTGTTTCATGTTGCCATTAGTTCCTAGTGGCTGATGGGAGCAGCCAGGGAGTGGCAGGTTGACCACACACACTGACAGACTGCTTATAGACTAAATGTGTGTTTGTCTGTTTCTCTTTGCTGCAGCATAAGCACCTAGCAACCCACCCGGTACTTTTTAGTGTAGCGTCCAGTTAGACCCAATAGGCAGGTCTGATGGATGCCTTTTTTGTTTGCTGTTCCAGTGAAAGTTGGGAGTTTAAAATGTGATCTTTTTGTAGTTTTTTGGATTCCGTGGACACTGACATAGGCACTCGCGTGTCCTCTCGTCCCATCCCCTCTCGTGGACTGTTTTTTTTTTTTTTTTTTTTTTTTCCCCAGCTATTAAGCATTTCCGTTCGCCCTTGTCTGGACACAGCCTTCATTCTTTCATTCCAGCTTTCCCCTGGACCCTCATGAGCTCATGCTCCCTAAAATGGGGGACCGGGAGGAAGAAATGTGATTCTCTGTTTTGTTTTGGTGTGTTTTTGGGCAGCAGCCACAGTGTGTGGTTTCCATGGAAAAGGCCGGAGAAATATGGAGTGGAGGGGCTGCGTGAATGCTCTGCCCCTATGTCTCTGGTCCAAGTGAAATCGAAGCCGGCTAGCGTAACACTGCAAGCCCCGCCCTGGAACTCCTTGTTCAGACTCTTCTCATGTGTAGCCACAAGGAACGTGCACAGGACTAAAGGTGAAGGAGCTTTTAAAAGATAATGATGAAAGCGCACTTACTTCTTAAAACATCTTCTTCGTTTTTTCCCCTCAACAGCTTATTGTGTTACGTGCAGCTGTCCTTGTAGCTGCAGCCAAGGTGTTGTAAAATGTCGTAAATTCCTGCACTCAGTCCAGCTGTATCTCTGTGTGTGTGTGTCAGGTTGTTAAAGTGACACTTTGTGTGCAGGGAGCTTGGCTATCAAAAGTGTATATGTACTGTATGTATGTTGAATAGCTTGTGTGTGTGGGTGAGTACAGAATACGCTTTTAAGCAAGCGTGCCTGTGTGCATTGTGAATTATATGTGGTGCTGTGTGTGTGTGACTGAGAAAAGAGTGGGCCATGAGTTGAGAACAAAGAATGACATGTTTGTGTTGAAGCCCAGCTTGTTTTCTGCCTCCCTCTCTGCTTGTTCTCCGTTCATCTTTCTCCCATCTCTGTCTCGTGTCTTCTTACATATCGTCTTTCTGCATCTTTATCTTTCTCCCCAGTTGTGTGCTACCCTTCCTTCCTCACTGTTTGTTTCTTTCCCTTTTGTGTGTCTTTCTTTTCTGCGTTTTATTCCCACTCTTCTGGGCTTCAGTGTACAATCAGCGGCCTCTCAGGATCTCTGGATGTTAGCCTCTTTTGTGTCCATTTTCCATCTGTTTGTAGTGCTGAAGGCATGTGTATGTGCAGTCTTTTTGTAGTGTGTGAATGTAAGTGTTTATGTTTTGTCTAAGGCAAGTTGGTGCTTGCTGCAGATTAACTTGAGTGACTTAAAGTAAATGTAGTTTTTCCATGAGAAAATGCCTACATAGCTTAAAGCATGTTGGATTAGTTTAAGATAGATTGAAGTCAGACCTTGCCATAAACTCTGTCTCTGCCGTGAAAGACAAACGCACAAATACTTTGCACATTGAAATAAATCAGAATCCCTCTTCTGAAATAGTGGAGATTTGTTGAAAATGAGATCCTTGTTAGTGTTTGATAAGCAGAAATGTAGATGTATCAAAATCGATTTCACTTTCCCTCCAGGACGGATGCTTTAATGTGTGCTGTTCCATTAGCGCAACAGTGGCTACGTTTACATGCACTCAGTAATCCAATTCTCCAGTTACAGATGTTTATGCGGGTTTACAAAACACGATTGCTTGCCGTAATGAGCTTTCCTCCTGTTCATAGTGGCCATAAAGAGATGCCCTCCTAATGCACTTTCAATGTAAGTGATGGGGGAAGAAATCCAGTCCTTGTCTGAGCAAAAATGTATTCAAAGGAGTAGCTTAATATATACAGTAGTACAAAGCAAAGTTTTGTTCTTTTTTTTTTTTTTTTATGCCTTCTGATGCTGTGAAAGGGTTGTTTACAGTCACAACTGTGATCTAATGAGAAAAACAGCCTTAAATTATGCTAATTTGCCATACATAAGCCAAACTCTTAAATTACATATTTGAATATATGGTTAAAATTCCCTTTTTTTTCCACGTGAAAGAGAATAGTTCACTTAATTCACAATTGTACACAATGAACAATGGAATGGAATTATTTGACTTCATGCTCACATGGCTCACTGTTGATGCTAAAACTGTGCTGTAAGCCATTCTATTTATACTGGCTTCAACATAGATATAGCATGTGGAAAGATGTTTCTCCTTAAAAACACACCCTACTTTATAGTGCCACTTGAACCACAGGAAGGAGCCTAGAGAGTGCTGATAACAGATGAAACAATAGAAGAGCTAGAGTAAAGTGCCTTCCCAGTGCAACCAAAGTCGCACAGTGCAGTGAAAAATCTGCTAAAGTTGGATTAAGCCATCTACATGGCAAAGATGTCTTTTTATTGTGACTAAAATTGAAGTTCTCTGCATATCTTTCTATGAGGATGCTTACTCACAGAGCACACTTGTTTTACATAATGAGTGTAGATGTTGATCTTAAGCTTGAATCTTAATTACTAAAGGGAATGTCACAGCGCTTCTTAAATGAATGTCATGTTATCTTTTCAGTTTGTACAACTACAAACTGATATAGGAAGACATGCAGATACACACTGTTTAGAAAATATACTTTTGTCTTCTAGGTTTGTGTTGTGTTTTAGAAGTGTTGCAAGTGGAGAGGAAACTAGTGGTCTCCTTCTGTTGATGGTGTACACACATCGCCATGTTGTATAGGATTAATTGCTTGTAACAATGATCTTCTACTGTGGACTGTGAATGCACTTAATACTAGGACTAGATTCAGAATTTGAATATATCATTATTATGTTCACCACTTCAGGAGTGACCTGATCCCAATACAGGTATTTCAGGGTTGTGTCCCAGTTGTTGAAGCAGTATAGGTGTTTTCTCACTTACAAATAATGACTGCGTTTGTGTTTGTTTCAGCAGAGAACAGCTTCTCTGCAGCAGGTTTAGGTTGCAGTGGCTGCTAAAGTGGTGATGGGCAATGGGAGAGCATGATCAGACTCGAAAGTGTGCTAAAACATAGTAAACTAACACTGCTGTTTAAAGACGTAGTAGAGCTGGGCGGTACAGCTGAAAAATGTATCACGATAAAATGTTTCATTTCAGTCTATCGATAATTATTGATAACTTTTAACGGCCCATTTTTAATTAAGACCAGGAGAAAAAAGGTTGGATTTAACCCCCTTCCTTTGAATTTGCCATACTGGCTGACCTGTCCTTTTATATTAACAAGCTCCTCCACGTGGTTACTGTTGTTGTGTCACATGTTGACAGTGCAACTGAACATCACACCTGTTAAGTGATTGGCTGTTTGTGTGTTGCTCATAGCACACTCCATTATCAAGGGATATGATAGACTGTTTATGAGCCAAGGCGTATTTGTTATGTGCTTTCATGACGGTTTGCATTAAATTAACTATTTAACATTCTATCGAACAATTTTCTTATTGCCGTTGATGAAGTGTCTATTGGTACATATCGCTATTGTTCCATCGCCCAGGCCTAAGTGAATGGCGAATATGCAATATACTAAGGTCAGACTGAGAACTTCTAATGCTAATGGCAGCTATGTGGTAAAATGTACATCTGTGCAAAATCTAGGAGAAAAACTCAACGATGTCCTTGATGATGACTTCATATAAAGTGAAAGTTCTGAAAAAGCTTAACTGTGTTGGTGAACAGAGTTCAGCCAGCTGGCAGTAAGTTTTACATCAGCATTTTATGATCCTGACACAGTAGTTAGGAGCCACAGACTTAAACTCATGGATGGAGCTTCGTCTGCTTTATGAAATATGAATTAACAGTGTGGAGCCGACAGACGACACAGTAGGAATCGATGCATCTGCATTGCATTAGCAGCGCAGTAAGTGGCTTAAATACCTTGGATGAGCATTGCTAAGTCTATGGAAGTGCACAAGACGGGCAATGCCCTTCCTGGTCTCTTAAAGCCTGTTGGCTACCATAAACATTAGACTGTGTCATGTACCAGATGTGCTTCATATGTGAACTGACTTGAGCGAGTGAGATACCCACTGTCAGAAATGACAGAACCAGGCCTTCACTCCAGTGAAAGAAGAGGTTAGTGTACCACAGAGTACTGTGTATTTAACTCACTGTCTGTTACTTCATGGCTTCATGCTTATTGTAGGTTTACTGTTGTGGTGTGATTTATTTGGTTTGATTCCCAGCCAGTATTTTCTTATTTACCTTCTTTCTTTTTTTTCTGTCTTTTCAGAGGTCCCCACATTTCAAGAGAAGACGAAAGCCTTATTTGGAAATCTTATGGACGAAGGTGGGTATTTCTGTTTCTGTTTTTTCCACCCTCTTCATCTGTCTCCCTGTCCATCTACAGTTGTGTTTGATGACAATGGTTCCAACAGCTGTTTTCACTTGACAATTTCCCTGTGTGTGTCCTGATCTCCTTGTGTAGTCCTAGCTGTTGGTTGACTTGTTTCCTATTTGAGGATTTGAAGCTCCCAGTTTGCTCCACTTGGGCAGCATGTAGCACCATTTACTCTTTCTCCAACACAGAGAGAGGTGTGCAACACGGTGTCTCTCTAGCTGTGGCTACAGGGACATATTATTATTATTATACAGCGACAATATTTCTTCAACCGGATATAAATCATTCTGATTAGAGATTACAACTTAACTGTTTACATGGACGCTAAATAAAGGGTCCGATAAGATGTGTGTTTATATGCCCAAAGCATTTAATCAGAAAATAAGTCTTTGGACATGCGCAAAGTGCTGCCACCTCTGCTGGAAATATAACAGAAGAAGGTTGTTTTTTTACGCCTTTGTTCATCTTTTCAAACACTTGTTTGAACAACTCGTTGTTTTGAGCCTTTTCGACCATCAATCTTCTAAATCTTTTAAGGTCTCCAACAAGTAAGTTGGATCAGCCACAGAGCAGGTACAGCCATGTTTCTGTCCTTCCTGGAACCTTGTACACGTCACCTAATGTTTCCCCCATGTGTGGCAAACATGCAGAAAGAATATATTTATTCCAACCAGAGAGAAACGATCGGATTAAACATTTACATGGTTATTAGGCGATAATATTTTCCTATTGAACGGATAAAGGTTTACACCACCCCTCTCAACCAGATCGAAAATTCCTTCCGATCAGGCCGGATCGAGTCAGTCTCTTCCGATTTGAGGTGGTTACATGAGGCATTTTTATTCTGATTGGGCTATTATTCTGATTATTAGCGGAATATTAGGGTCCATGTAAATGCTGCTTCTCTCTGCTACTAGCTTTTCATCTTGCCTTTTTGTTAGAACATGGATACAGGACTTTGTGTTAAACAGAAAATAGTTCATGCTGAATCCTTTCCCCTTTGCCGTTATGTTGCTCCTTCTGAACACCGAGGACAGTGCGCTCAGTCATTGTTTGTGCCTGCTCTTTCTGTCATCATCATTCCCTCCACCTCATTGGCACTATGTGCTCATTGCCATCTCTATCTGGTTAGCTGACTCACTCTTTCTGTCTCCCTAGCCCCTCTGAGCTCATGTTTTCGCCTCAGTCTCTCACACCTTTTGTTGTACCTTTTTTGTGGAATGTATAATTTTGGTATGAAAGGCTCTCCGGGGAAGTATCCTCCCTAATGAGCTGCTGGTTCTTTTTCTATGTCCACATTGTGAAAAACGCAAACCCAGAAGCAAACTGTAAATTCAGGCTGTAAAAGCCTTTTCTAAGCCACCTCGCCTGTCCCTACTTTTATCACCTCTTAGCCCTTCATGTGCTAACTAAACAAGTGATACTATGTTTATCCCCCCACTGGCTCTCTTTAGCTGGGCTTGTTGCTACTTGTTGAAGCCTTACATGTTGCCAACTAGCTATTGTAGCTGCTGTTAGCCAGGCAAGATTTATGTCAGAGGTAATGTTTATACCCCTATAAAAACAATTCAGTAGTATGGAACTTGTTGTTGTTGTTGTTCTTATAGCCATTATACCATCGTCAGTTCTGCCGTTGGCGGCATTTTGGGTGCCCAAATCCCAAGAGTGTGTGTGTGTGTGTGTGTGTGTGGCTCAGCCAATCAGAAGCAATGTGTTAATCACATCAATCACAACTGAGGTGGCTTTTTCAAAGATTGCTGTGCACCAGTGAAAAGCAGTGATTGATGATCTGAAATCATAAGTTGACATCATAACATTACCTCCAAACAGATGAAACCCTCAGAGTTGAGTTAAAACAATACATTAAATTCACTCACTAGGGTTGGGTGTGGCAACTCAAAAGTTTCTCAACTCTGAGACTACAAAACTTGCCTCCTGGTTGAGGTCCAGTGTTGACCTATTGCAGTAAAGTGTGTTTAGCCATACAGTAATTCTGCTGACTGAGCTGCAGTCAGTTTTCTTCATGTTATATTAACTGTAACCCATTCATCTTTTCTAGGCTACTTTTACCTGATTAGGGAGGAACGTGTTACCAATCTTGATTCGGTCACGCATATCATAAGATGGCACTGCAGTGTTTCTCTGGTGTGACAGCAGTACCAATCGGCCACACCCAACCCACACAAACTTCCTCACGCAGCTGGCAGCCCTCCACTCTTACAAAAATAACTAGTTGATGAGTCCTTATCAAGGCTTATTTAAGCAAAGGGCTTTTACATTTTTCCAAATATAGCAAGTATTCATTCCAATTATTCATATTATTTTTTTAACACATCACCACACATGGACATGCACTACACATTTAAGTGCATGGTACAGGTCAGTTGTATTCATTAGAGTTGTGTGGGCAGTGTCAGTGTGCACTGAACAGAGCACTGGTTAAACTAGAAGATATGTTAAACATTACACGTGATTAATTAGCTATTTTTTGTATTTCTTAAAATTAATAATCAACTAGTCAGATATGTACAAGTGTCAGTTAATGTTGATGGTACAGTGAGAGACTACTTGAATAAAACAATAAGTAAGTTAGTTATTGAGTTTGCTAAAAGACAAATGTTCAACAAAAACACAGCAGGTTTCCAACTTGGATGTATATATACACAACCCAAACCCCGGCCTTGGCCTAGATGAATGTCATGAGCTAATTTGGTCCCACTGCTCTTAGCGCCGCTGCTAGCATGCTAAGAAGTTCTATTAATAGCCACTAGCATTATCTCCATCACAGCAGATGTGTTTACAGGCCTGTAGGCACAGTTACAGCTAGCTAATACTGTCTCTCATTAGGTCCAGTTTTTACTTCTGCAAGTTGGCACATGTGTGCATGTGCTCACGCAAAGAAGCTTTAGCCCAACAGATGCACTGGCAGTGCTGCCAGCTACCAAGCTAGACATAAAAGGGAGGCTTATGCACGTAGTGATGATGTAGATAAAAGCATCACATTTGGTATTCATGGTTATTGGGCAAAACCAAAACCTTCTGGGAGTGGTCAAAAATGTCAACAGGAAATCACAAATCACTGAAATTTAAAAAGGCTTCCTCGGTAGAAGCACTGAAACTAATCACTTGCTTTATAGTGCGAAAAAACTGATCAAAGTGTGCTTTTTAAAGATTTTATACATGCAGACATGTTTAGAGTGGCTTAGAGTGGTTTAGAGAGCCAAGGGAAATGTCATAAGACCACCTATGATGATCCCTGACTCCAGCAGTGTTTTCTGTTTAACACCTATTAAATTGTGAAATTAGCTGCTAGGTTAGGCAAATTGAGCAGCCATGACTAAAGCTTTGGCAGCATTGTTCTGGTGGGTGTTAATTTCCCAGCTGTTGTACTGTCTGTCTACATATTGCTGTGCTGTCTCACCACCTGATTCTCTTCTCTTGTCTTCACCTCCCACACATACTAGGCTCTCTTCTTCTCCATATTTTGTCCTCTGTGTTCTGGGTCTCCCTGTGCTGCGTCTGTCTGTGGGTAGGGCTATAAAAAGGATGAACTATGCCAGGTAGCAGAGTAGGTGGGGACACAGGCATGCACAGTCATCCCACCCAAACCGTGTATTGCCCAGAAAAGACCTGACATGAGAAACATCCTCTTTATCTTATCCTCCTGTCCTTCCCTCCTTTTTTTTTTTTTTTTAATCTCCACACCCACACTGCTGCGTCCACTCTTTGCTTATTTGCACATTTTTCATTCCTCTTCTCTCCTCCTCCATTGTCCTCTTAACTCATCTTTTTTTTCCATGTCCCTATTATGTTTTTAGCTCTTCCTCTCCACCTCTGATGTACTTGCCCTGCTTGATTCTAAACTTTGCTGTCTCATTCCTCCTCTCCTTTTCCTTTTTTTAATCATCTCCTCCTCCCTCCTTCCTTTGTCTCCAATAGCTCTCCCTCTGGCCCTTTCCTCAACACACACCTATTCTCCTGCCCATCATTTTTACTCTCCTCTTCTCTACCCTCTGCTTTTCTCTGCTCCACAGGCCATCCCATACTTAACCACAAACCTGTTACCAAGGCAACTGCACAGCATGATACACACACCACATCCGAGTTCACTTTACTGTCTGGTGGTTCTTTTTTTATATATGTGACTAAGAAAGTCTGCGCAGCGCTGACTTGTTGCTGGGACAATAATAGACATGTTGAACATGGTAGGCTCAGACCGTGGAGAGACTGAGAGGATACTGACGTGTTCTCAGCTCATCCCCCCCCCCATAAAGAGTCTGTATGCTCTAAATGAAACCCAAATGCCTGCAGTTACCAGTGTCTAAACTGCCAAAAGCAGTAGTCATATTGGTTTGAAGCACTGTGTTTACAGATATTACGTAGCCTACAGCAGTCACACAAGGTGGGAGACTGTGGTCGGATGACTAGTGTAGTGTAGTGGGTAACCACACTGATTGCTTCTTTAAAGTAAAGCTGTTTTGGTATTGTATGATTACATTTTTTACATTTACACACATGCTGAATCTACGAAGAATGTAATCATATTGTCACATTCCACATTTGATACTTTATTCTGAAGTGTGTGTGTGTGTTTATTGATTGCTAAACAATGCAGTATATGACCAACAACACACACACACACACACACACACACACACACACGTGGCTCTGCTTGACGTTCTATTGCTGCAAGAGCTACAGAGCATGGTGAGTGTCGCTGAAGAGATCAGAATAGATTAGCTTAGCATGTACCTGCATGTCATCATGTAATCTGAACTGGTGACAGTATATGAGGAGGAGGGACGTTCTATTTCCTGCAGGACAAGACTTGATCATTGGGGGCTGAACTGAAACAGTGATCTTTCACCTCATGCTTAAAGCTTATTCACCTGGTAGTCTCATAGGTTTGAAACTGCTTTGGTTATTGAGTGTGACCAAATATCTTTGGACATTTCAAAATGAGCTAGCGAACATGTCTGTGCAACAGATGTGGAATTGAAAGTTTTGGGTTGCTCTGACATGATGATGACAGAAAAATACAATTTTTATTCACCAAGGTAAAAAAGTATAAATTACTGGGGGGTTTTTTGCTGAGGAACATGAGATGACAAATAAGATTTAATGTCGTATCACATAGGCCAGCAGAGTTGGCTATCATCCTTTTCTTTTCCCACATCTGTTTCATGATCTGATTGCCCATCAGCTTTGATGTAGTGGTGTCAGAGGTATACAGCCAGGGACTTAAGAGGTCATAACTCAGAGATGTGCTGTAAGTAAGATAGGAAAGTTATAAGGAGAGGGTTAGAAACGTGTCCATATTTCACTCTGCTATGAAGACTTTGTATCTGTGATGTAGTGCCATATAATGTTCTCTCTCCCTTTATCAGAAATGAGTCGCCAGACTGCCACCGCGCTGCCCACAGGAACCTCCAAGTGCCCCCCTTCCCAGCGCGTGCCCACCCTGTCAGGCACCACTGCCTCCAACAGTGACCTGGCCAGCCTGTTTGAGTGCCCTGTCTGCTTCGACTATGTCCTACCCCCCATCCTGCAGTGCCAGTCCGGACACCTGGTAAGTACTGTCCAGCCTGGAAATTAAGCAGAGCCGCTTGTTGTAGGCAGGACATTTTAGATGTCATATTGAGTGTCTCACTTGCATTACATAAGTTACATAAGTTTGCTAAATGTGTGTGTTGTACACATACTGCATAAAGTTAAATGCATAGAATAATCAACATTGTGCCCAAGTTCCCTCGTGGGGAAGAATAGTTTTATCACTGGGCTAGTTTCACTGTTGAACGAGTCAGGCTTTATTAAAGTGTTGATTTAAAGGCTCAGTTTCCCATTTTGTTAAAGAAGTATTACCATGGTTTTTGAAGACCAAAATAGTTGCTCATTAGACTGCATTTAACTCAGTGAGAACCTGCATGCCAGTGATACTGTTTTCAATACTACAGCTCTCGGTGTGTGTGTGTGTGTGTGTGTGTGTGTGTGTGTGTGTGTGTGTGTGTGTGTGTGTTTGATGCACAATTCCAGTCATGGAAATCAACATTTTAATAAGGTCTGGGGTTCAGTCATGCATCATGATAACAGCTGTTACAAGTATCTGAGTTGAAGGCTAATTCTGTCCCATTGGAGTCGGTAAATAACGAGGTATTGATACTGAATTGCAATGTTATTAATCTAATCATGGTCAACATTCACTCAGTAGGTTGGACCTTCAGAAATCAGTGTTGTAACTGGTAAAATGAAGCTGATTGCTTGATGCATCTTTAAATTTAAATTCACCAAAATATGAATGAACCTAGTCACCCTCAGTGATTGGAAATAATATCAATATAACCTTGTCATGGTGTCCTCTACTAATAAATACGAACCTTTTTGCTTGAAACTATTTTTAACCACTTTATCAACCTGTCTCACTGAAACTGTTACAGTTTAAAACTGATAATGTGTTTTTTCAACATGTGAAAGGTTTCAAAGGGTAAAGGCCACAAATGTAGCCTGACAGTGTCACAGGACATATTGTTGGAACTTAAATACAGGTATATTAAAGTCATCTTAACAGTTTTGGCCATGAGTAGACAGAGCAGTTCAGACAAAAAGGGTTTTCAAAATAATAGTCATCCCTGAAGATGCTTCATTTGGCATGAGCTGCAGATTTTAACAGCACTACCCAAGTATACACCGATCAGCCATAACATTATGACCACTGACAGTGAAGTGAGGAACATTGATTATCTCGTTACAATGGCACCTGTCAGTGGGTGGGATATATTAGGCAGCAAGTGAACATTTTGTCCTCAAAGTTGATGTGTTGGAAGCAGGAAAAATGGGCAAGCGTAAGGATGTGAGCGACTTTGACAAGGGCCAAATTGTAATGGCTAGACGACTGGGTCAGAGCATCTCCAAAACTGCAGCTCTTGTGGGGTGTTCCCGGTCTGCAGTGGTCAGTACCTACCAAAAGCGGTCCAAGGAAGGAAAACCGGTGAACCGGTGACAGGGTCATGGGTGGCCAAGGCTCATTGATGCGCGTGGGGAGCGAAGGCTGGCCCGTGTGGTCCAATCCAACAGAAGAGCTACTGTAGCTCAAATTGCTGAAAAAGTTAATGCTGGTTCTGATAGAAAGGTGTCAGAACACACAGTGCATCGCAGTTTGTTGCGTATGGGGCTGCGTAGCCGCAGACCGGTCAGGGTGCCCATGCTGACCCCTGTCCACCGCTGAAAGCGCCTACAATGGGCACGTGAGCATCAGCACTGGACCACGGAGCAATGGAAGAAGGTGGCCTGGTCTTATGAATCACGTTTTCTTTTACATCATGTGGATGGCCGGGTGCGTGTGCATCGCTTACTTGGGGAAGACATGGCACCAGGATGCACTATGGGAAGAAGGCAAGCCGGTGGAGGCAGTGTGATGCTTTGGGCAATGTTCTGCTGGGAAACCTTGGGTCCTGCCATTCATGTGGATGTTACTTTGACACGTACCACCTACCTAAACACTGTTGCAGACCAAGTACACCCCTTCACGGAAACGGTACTCCCTAATGGCAGTGGCCTCTTTCAGCAGGATAATGCGCCCTGCCACACTGCAGAAATGGTTCAGGAATGGTTTGAGGAACACGACAACGAGTTCAAGGTGTTGACTTGGCCTCCAAATTCCCCAGATCTCAATCCAATCGAGCATCTGTGGGGTGTGCTGGACAAACAAGTCTGATCCATGGAGGCCCCACCTCGCAACTTATAGGACTTAAAGGATCTGGTGCTAACGTCTTGGTGCCAGATACCACAGCACACCTTCAGAGGTCTAGTGGAGTCCATGCCTCGACGGGTCAGGGCTGTTTTGGCGGCAAAAGGTTGACCTACACAATATTAGGCAGGTGGTCATAATGTTATGGCTTATCGGTGTAAATCTGTTTATGAAACAACTCATGGTGGCTGTAGACTGTATTTGTAAAGACTCATGTTGAGTGTAACTCAAAGGAAAAGACCATGATTACAAACCTTGGTTCCTCAGCGACCTGATGACATTTCAGAATCCTCTTCCACTCCTCAAAGAGAAGAACATCTCGGAGGAGGAAAAACACTAACTCGTTTCATGTGTCCCTTCCCAGGTATGCTCCAACTGCCGGCCCAAGCTTACGTGCTGCCCCACTTGCCGAGGCCCCCTGGGCTCCATCAGGAACCTGGCCATGGAGAAGGTGGCCAACTCTGTCCTCTTCCCCTGCAAGTACGCCTCATCGGGCTGCGAAGTCACCCTCCCTCACACCGACAAGACGGAGCACGAAGAGCTGTGCGAGTTTCGGCCATACTCCTGCCCCTGCCCCGGCGCCTCCTGCAAGTGGCAGGGCTCCCTGGACGCGGTCATGCCTCACCTGATGCACCAGCACAAGTCCATCACCACACTGCAGGTCAGACTCATCTCCTCAGTTTGTGTTTTGAGTGAATTAAGTTAAGTTTTTGGAGCTCAACACATACTAGGGACTTGATGTCAGTATGTCTCTGCCCCTGCTGCTTTGGTTTTGATCATTCTTTTTTGAATGTGTCCACTACTTTGAATGAGTCCACCACTGGATTCACTGGAGTACCCCTTTAAATTACCATGGCCCATTTCCCACCAATCAGACTCCTGCACATAATATTCTGTTTATAAGAGGCAACTGTTGCCTGCCGCATGTTCAATATCCTAAATATGGGACTCCCCAGACATCACAACAGTTGGCATTTTCCATCAGTTTCACACTCACCCCTACGGCATTACCACATTTGCCAGTGCTTGATAAACTGCATGCTACTTGATAATGTTATATGAGAGTATTTTCATTTGTACTTTTTTTTTGTTTTAATTGTGATGACTCATTCTGGAAAATAACTAGCTTGAAATGTTCTCAAAGTGTAGAAATAAGCATTGTTAGGTTTCCCTGTGAAAGTAGATGCCTGTATTGGCTCAAGTTTAGAGACTTCTCATTATAAGCTTGCCTTAAGAAATGATGACTAACTTGTGTGTGTATGTCCAGGGGGAGGACATTGTGTTCCTGGCCACGGACATCAACTTGCCGGGCGCGGTGGACTGGGTAATGATGCAGTCCTGCTTCGGCTTCCACTTCATGCTGGTGCTGGAGAAGCAGGAGAAGTACGATGGCCACCAGCAGTTCTTCGCCATCGTGCAGCTCATCGGGACTCGCAAGCAGGCCGAGAACTTCGCCTACCGGCTGGAGCTCAACGGGCACCGGCGCCGCCTGACCTGGGAGGCCACGCCGCGCTCCATCCATGAGGGCATCGCCACGGCCATCATGAACAGCGACTGCCTGGTGTTCGACACGTCCATTGCACAGCTGTTCGCAGAGAACGGCAACCTGGGCATCAACGTCACCATCTCCATGTGCTAAGAACTTTCAAGAGAAAAGGGTCAAAAAGTTACAGATTGTCAGGGGGCATTTTTTAGGGGGTCAAATCAGTTGTGACCTCACAGCGCCCCCTTACCCCCACCCCTCTCTGCCTCACCCCTTGAGACGTGGAACTGGACTGTCTGATCGGGCAGCCGTGGAGGCCCAGGGGGTGGGATGGATGGATGAATGGATAGATGAGTGGAGGAATGAATAAACACAAGGACATAACTGTGTAGTGATGGCTATAGACTTCTAAACACACACACACACACAAACATATATATATATATATATATATATGAGACTCATGCACGCAGATGCAGTCTCGTCCTCTCTTGGTCATAAACACGGACACAAACTGAAAAGCTGTTCAGTCAAACTCTCGTCTCTTCAAGTGATTTCCCACCACTCTTATTTTAGTGTCTCTCCTCCTTCTCTTCCCCTCAGTCATCCTCACACATTTCAGACACTACAGCTCTCCAACTGTAGAGACGCTGGAGGCTGGTCACCACTGAGGAAGGCTCAAGCTATGTTTCAACACGGACTCCTGGTCAGTGCTGGGTAGCTAGCCAGCTATCTAGCCCCCCCTCTTTCACAGCTGTTTGTAATCCACCTCAGTACCCGTCAGACGTCCTGGATTGAACGGTTCACACGCTACCGACACCTGCAGGGCTACAACCGTGGCTGCGGCCGGGTTTCACCACAGTGTGTTAGCTAGCTCAAACTGGAACCCAGAGCCCATGCAGTTCCTTATCGCAGATTTGGGTATATATCTTCACCTGTGACTGACATGGCTATCGATGGCTGGGACTGGAACCGTCACCCATAGACATGGATGGCTGTAGCACCCATACCCATAGACACCCAGTTATGTCCAGGACTGCAGTAAAGGAACTCGGTCTATAGAAGATCCGTTCAGGCTCATCTGGTTTCCTTCCGGCCCACATCTGGTCCACAGCGGTCCACCCATGGCTAAAGATTGTGCATCGGATGCTCTTTAAATAGTTGACTGTCGTTGTGGATAGTTATTAGAACAGACTGCTCTCATACTGTATGGATTTAAGAAGGCCCTCAGCTACATCAGCCCTGGATTTTTTGTTTTGTTTTGTTTTCATGGAGGGGACCCCACAGAGGAGTTCTCTCACACATACACACACACACAAAACAGAGGTAACAGTGGATGAATGGAGTGTGTGTCGGAGCATGTTTGACCGAGGATTAGAGGGGTCCGATTTTGTTTTTTCAGAACGAGGGGGAAAAAACTGCATTTCAGTTGAGTCACAGTTTTTCTTTTGGGGTTTATTTCTTAATCTTCTTTTTTTTTTTTGGTTTTTAATTATTTTAGTTTTGTTTTTTTTGTATGAGAGAAGAACTCCTGATATTTGTGTCTATTTGTGTCTGTGTGTGCGTGCGTGCGTGCGAGATGGACGTGGCAAAAAGCCTGCTCATTTTCTCCCTTCTCTTCTCCCCGCTCTTCTTTCATTCTCCTCTGCCTCCATCTTGGCCTCAACCACTGACTGACTGATCATCCGACCAGGAATGAGGGACAGTTTCTACCGTTACAATGTTGCTATCGTTATTATTAAATGGAGATGATCATAATTATCATTTTTGTAATGACTTTTAAAAACAAAGATTAAAAGGCAGTTGTAAAACTTGTGGCTAAACTTCAGTGTTTGTAGTTAAAAAGCAAGTTGTGTCGTTCTTCTGAAGGTTTTGTTTTTTCCCCGAGTTGGATTGTTTTTTCCTCATCTATTTGTCTCTCCGTCCTCTTGTTTGTGTGGTAAGTCTTTTCTTTATCTTTTTGTCTATGAGGAGGAAGGGAGGTCAAGCCAATCATCTCTCTCTTTCTCTTCACGTGGAGTCTCAGTAATGTTGCTGCTCTCCCTCAACTCCTTGACTTTTTTTCTGTTTTAATTTGTCATTAAATAAATCTATCTTTTTCATACCTGGTGCCTTTTCTTCTCTTCTTTTACTGCACAGATCCTGATTATGGCTGCGTTTTTTTTAATCCAATACTGATGAGTGCCAATTTATTTGTCTGTATACTTAGAGGTACCCTGTGGAGTTTTTGACCACTAGCAGCACTATGGAGCAGCATTTTTATGAGCGGTCCCCGTTTTGTTTCTATCCTGCAGAATGTAAACATAACTTTTGGTTGTTTACAAGAAAACTCCACAGGGCACCCTTTTTTAATAATTTTAGTAGACAATTTCCAAGTCCCTCTTAAGATATTCAGCTCATTGAGCGCTCCGGTTGCTCAAGTCTGCACATTCGGTATACGAAATGTCCATGACAAACAATCTCACCTCAAGGTCCATTTAGTAGCGTTTCTTGCTTTCGATCATTTCACATGAGCTTCCTCAGTAGATGAGGTTGGCCCAAGTTGTCATGGAATTGTAGATGTTTTAAATTTAAAACAAAAAGTGCTTTAGGGACTTCTCTCGTCCATGTTGGCTTAAAGTCGAGCTTCGAAGTTTATCTACATTTCCATGACAGCTGGGCAAACTCCCAACTGCTAAGTGCCATGTGATGTGATCAAAAGCCCGAGAATAGATGCTACATGGACCTCGAGGTAAGATTGTTTTGTAAAGTGGTTTTAAAACTAGAGTGCAGGACTTTTAACATATAAATGAACGTCCGTTACATTCCAGCCGTTGTGAGATGAGTTCACACAATGCTGATTAAGCCTATCACCGCCAGGTAAATCTCTGTATTTAGCAGTATACCGGAGTTTTTAAATCTGGTGTGTGTTGCAACATTCCCGCGCTGGCGCACCGGTAGCAAAACCAGAGCCATGTAGAGAGAGAGAGTCTCATCAACAGAGGTTAAAAATGCTTGATTGTCACATGATAGACTTCAAATCTCTCTACATGGCTCTGGTTTGTCAGAGCTGAAGGGAGCAACTGTAGCAACGGAGTAGCTACAGCAACTAGGAGTGTGGAGGAAAAACCTAAGTGTCCAAGAAATGTTTCTGATGCTCCAGATAAAAAAGAAAGTCAGCGTTGAGAGGAAGGATTACAGTCAAAGAAAGAAAGCAACCGACGCGAGGACGAACGCAGATAACCACTGGTGTAGCTTTTCCTCGAGAGCGCTGAAAGAAGAGCAGGGACTGAGAGCAGACAGGGTGTGGCCTTACTGCTCTTGGACAGGTTGGTCATTATAAAATATTTGGAGTAGGCTATATTACATTTACTCTACCTAAATAACAGATTAGTGTCTTGGAACTGTGGAAATTTGAGCCATCTCCCCTCTAGGCATACGTCATAAGCACGCATCGACAGTGTTTGTGTAATTACTCACTGCCAGAAGGAGGAAACAAAAGTTCTGCAGTCCAGCTTTTAGGTCAAGAAGGAAGTTTGAAGTGCAATGAAATGCCCTTATTTGAAATTACTGATACTGCAATTGATAGTGTGCACATCTGCCCATCTGCCCCCACTTAGGTACCAAAGGCAGTAAACGAAGGACAAAACCCGATTTGTCTGACGAAGACTTTGTAGGTCAAAATGTTGCATCAATAAAAACTTTTGGGAGCTTGCAAATTTCAGTGTGTGGACAACCTCCTCTTTTTAATTGTCAAAGGTCAGGGCTGGCTACAGAACAGCACAAGAGCTGCTAAGGACAAAAGCAGGGACCACACCGTCATAGAAACTAGATGTGGCAGGTTATGTCTGACTGTGCAATTGGTCCCAGTCAGAAGGAACCTAAATGATACTGTTAGTCCAGGAGCAAGGTGTTCCCACTGTGCCTCTGCTCAGTGCAGTCAGGCTGTGTAAGTGTGCTGGGCTGCCCCCAGGTGTGAATCGGTGCTTCTTTATCACAGCATCAGGGGAAAACATACAGTCTCAGCAAATCTTTGGCTAAATATGTTGACACTGCTAATTCATATTTCAAGGCCATTCATCATAAACCACATGTACTCTTTCAGCTTCTTACCAAGGTCAAATAAACACCTCAATACAAGTATTTTAAACTAAATTACTGCTGTTTTATGTTGAAGTGGGGTTTTTTTCTGCTGCATAAACAAGCTAAGTGTAGTCTCAATTGATATGGCCAAAATTTTGAAGCTTGAGCTGTAAAATGCATCCCGGTGATACTGTCCTCAATGCATCTGTCGGCCTCCCAAGTATATCATTGTTAAGTAGGTCTTTGGATGTAGGGCAGTCTGTGAGGTCAGATAGGTAGATCAGACAGGCAGCGTGGAACACAGGAATAGTTTTGTGCAGCCGCAGGAGAACAAGCTTTTCGCTCAGAATCTCTGAGGAAAATGTGTATGCAGACATGCCAATGCTAGTGCCTCTGACCAGCCTTCTGTCACTCAAAGGTTACGCAGTGATCTCTGTCCCGCACTCTGGAGGTAAGGGACTGTATGAAAATTATTTGAGGGTGATAGGGGGGGTCAGAAAAGGGGGAGGGTGTTGTAATTTTTCTTTTTGCTAAAGGGATTTCTGGGAGATTTACTATATAAAAAAAGATATAAAATGTTACATCAAAAAGACATAGATTTTAAAGGAATAGTTCGACAGTTCCTTTCGAGAGTTAGATGAGAAAATTATACCTTACTCATGTTTGTAGCCTAAATATGTAGCTGTAACCAGCGGCCTGTTAGCTTAACTTAGCATAAAGACTGGAGGCGGGGAAACTACATACAAATTAAGTACACATTATTACATTACCCTAATCAGAGTAGTGGGATGAAACATGTTGACATTGATCATTTACAGTTTGGAAGGTTACCAATATGATTATTTCTACCCATGCAAGCCCATGGGCTATCTGAACACACACACTTTATCATCCGTTGTTCCACAGTTAGACGACAGACGTTTACATATATCACTTGCATCTAAAACAAAATCAGCTCAATATCTGTTTATTTAGTAGCTCATGGTTTAAATCATAGACTGTATATAAACATGGACGACGTGTCTCCACTTCCTCCCACTGTAATGAAGAAAAATGAAGCCAAAATATCCCGGATAAGGGAGCTGCCATCTTGCGCTGGTGATGTCATTTGGAGCCAGAGTCTGCGCAGTAGTGAGCCGCGGCTCGAGTTCCCGCCCATACATCTTTTCAGTTTGGCCCATGTCCCATCCGCTAACATGGAGGGGGCGGGTTTATGAGCTATACTGCAGCCAGCCACCAGGGGTCATCGAGATGTTTTGGCTTCACTTTTGGGGAGCTGTCATGCTGTCCATCTTTATATACAGTCTATGGTTTAAATATAGAGAGTGGCTGGAAGTTTAGTAAACAGGAAGCTGTATTTGTTTGACATTTTTATTGTAAAAAACAATAAATGTTTAATTCCGGGTACCTCATCTTAAATTCTTAATTATTAATGGTTAAAGGAGTTGTACCACATGTTAGGGGGAGTGTGTGCATTTAGTTTTCTAAGGGGTAGAGCCAAAGAAATTATTGATGATTGAACGCTTGGGAGGACCTTTTTCTTTCTTTTACAAAGTGAAACACAAGTTTCAGCCCCCTCTTCCATCCTCTCCCTCAAAGGATCACATGTTGCCACTTTAGCCTACAGTAACACATATTAGTTTATGTATTTCATCACTGTAAAAGAATGTGGTGCACAGATATAACATTTGAATATTTAGAACTGGACAGTGTCATCTGGAACCTGAACTGGGGTTGAAGACAAACCCAGACATGTTGGTTCAACCCTTTCTACAGTTCCCCTTTCTTGCCATCATGTGGTGACAGGGGTCCAGCCTGTCTGCGGGGACCACACCTAAAATTAGCTGATGTAAGAGCATACAGTACGAGCTCTGTGTGTGGGGGTGCTCTGCCATGTGAAGTGGGCATGCTGCCAGTGCGCTAAGCACACCCCAAGGGCCTCTGGGTAATTATGTTATAGGTTAAGGTCCTCCATTCAACAGAGGGGAAATATGTGCTTGTGGTGAGGGGGAATGTTGAATCTAAAGGGCTTAGTGAGGGAGTCCTAATACTGGGGTTTAACTGAGACTGGGTGTGTCTGCAGTGAACTCACTGTGACACACATACAGTGTACATACATGTACATAAGCATCATAAAGGAGCCACATACTGTATACACACTGTAATACTCTGGCTTAAGTGTTTTTTTATGTTGTGACCAAGAAGGAGGGCTGTGATGAATTAAAGCCCAGAAATACAGGTAATATATGTTGTGGTAAAGTATAGAGAGAGCACCCAGCACTTTTTCAGGAGGAGTGTGCAGATTCACCATCTGCAAAGAATCTTTAGTTCTTTCCTTTAAGACTAAATAGCGACCCCTTGAGGCTGAAATCATCACTACACCCGAAAAATACAAAATTCTAATCAAAAGGTGCTCAACACATGACAAAGCCTGTTCATTAGATTATGAGATGTCTTGTGTGCAAAGTTGACATTTTGGCCTGATGGTGGTACCAGAGAAAGGCTCCTGGAGTGTTGGTGAATGGAAAATGAAAATGGAAAAGTTGATATTTCTTGTGTACAAATTTAAATTTTGGTGCAAGAAGGGTCAGGCATTAATTAAGACCATTAGATTTTACTCTGTGGGGACAAAAAATAGCAACAGGAAATACACACAGTACTAATAGTATGTAGTATTGCCTACATACTAATTGTTTTTGCTGTTTATATGTATAAACAGATGTATACAAGAAATCAATGTACTTTACCGCTGATGATGTGAGATGATGGTCGCCAATCAAACTGTGACCTCGGAGCGCTACTGCCAACTGAACTTACTGTAATAAAGAGAGAGATACTTTAAAAAATCATTCAAAGCATTTACAACTTTATTTTTCATTATCTGCATTGCATTGTGGGACAAACTGGTGTTCGTCAGCAGCACACTACAATTAAATCAAGCCCATTTTTTTTTCTGGCACACTAAATTTTGTTCCTTTTCCAGCATGAACCTTGAAAAAACTCTTCGACGTAGGCAGTGACGTATTATTTCATGGCAATCTGGCCAGCAGTTGTAGAGATAATCTTACTTAGACCTACTTACCATGTGTTGTACTGATGGAAAGATGGATGAGTGGACTGACAGTCAGAGATTAATAAACCCTTACGTGACTCAGCAAAACAGAAATGTAATATTTACTGCAGAGTGTTTTAGCTGGACTGCATTAGGCTATATTGTTAAGTGCTCTTGTTATTCTGTCCACCCCTGCACATGGTTCATTAAGGTCCTCTTCAGTGAGTAAAGTGCAGGCTGTGACTAATGAAGCTCCCAGAGCCTCATTTTATAACACACACCAGCAAAAAAGTATTGGATAAATGCACTAGAATGGAGTGTGTTATCAAACAGCTGAAAGGTTTCTTCACTGCCTCCCCTCAAACAGCTGCATGTCATCACCAAACACGGGAGTGGGCAAGTAAAATGGCTGACAAAGCAGTCACAGGCCTGTCTGACAAACAGCCTCCTGGAAGACGAAACACCTGGCACTGCAACAGCATTGGCTGTCTTCAACCATCCTTCTTATACACAATCTAGCTGCCATTATTGAAACTTAAAGTGGCTATAATCGATATAAATTTCATGATAACATTTAATAAAATGATTTGGGGTAATGTGAAAGGGCCCGGGGTTGTTCCCCTCAGCTCTGTGGAGCTTTATAACAACTTTCAGCTCATTGGTTTCTGGCTCGCAATTTTACTGTTTGGTTCACTTCAAGAGAATTGTTTCTGGCAGCAGCAGGCAGCTTTTTTGTTTTTTTTTTAAAGCGAAAAAGCTTTAAAAACCCACTATACACTATCTGCCCAGCACCAAATGGCAGACAAAGTTAGCAACTAGCTTGTGAACATAGTGGAGCATTTAGCAGCTAAAGAGCCAGATGTTTCCTTCAGGAGATGGTGGAGACCAAAAACAGAGCTAAAATCTTGGACTTACATTCGCCAGGACGCCAGAAACACGACTCCAGATGAATGCTAACGTTGCTCCATATTTGCTGGATGTGTAAATGAGCAGTGGTTGCTAACAAGTTCACCATATCAACTTAAAAGGTGATGTCATTTACAGCTTCTTACTGCTGCCCCCAAGTGGCCAAAATCCGTTACTGCAGGTTTACTGTATTTCTTCCGCCACTTAAGAATGTTAATGACAAATACACATAGGGACCTATGAAGAGCACGCTATTAAATTTTTCTTTGTTTTTTATCATTGAAAAATTATAACATTAATCCTTCACATTGAACATCACATTGATGAAAGTATTACTGCTGATGTTTGAATATTTTGTTGCAAGAAAGTATATTACAAAATTTGTTTTTTTTACCCACATAATTCTTTTGATGTGTTTGGCTTTTAAGAATGTATCTGTGCAAAATATGAAAAATAAAAAACACACTGCACGCTGGTGTTTCACATGACATCACTACAGGAGACGGAAAAGAGTCACATCTGTGGCACAGAGTACAAAATCCATTTCTTTTCTGCTTCAGGGTGAATTTTCACCGAGATACATGTATATACACATACTGATACAATTTTATCCCTGTGTGCGTTTAATACACTCTCACTCACTGAAGGACAAGAACATCTGAAGGAATAAAAAAAAGCACTTTCTCAAGATTTCAAGCATCTTTAATTCAACTCTCAATTTTTTGTTATTTAACAGGACACAAGTGCATCGGTTTAGTATGAACTTCAGAGTTGTGTTGTATTTAAAAGTCACTAGTGCTACAGTTTTTTTACACCCATCTTTCATATTAATAATAGGAACTTCAACACATTCTTTAGTCACCTCAGTAGAGATACAGCATTGCAGTTACAGACCACTAGCAAGACACAGATGATCCACTTTTGCCCATCACTGACCTCTGTCCCCTGTGCTGAAATTAGTACACGTCAGTGTGCTTCTTATCTGCAGGGTATACTGTATGAACACAGTAGGCTACTGGAAGATGGATATCATAAAGCCCTGATGTAAAACAAATTGAGTTTAATGCAACTCAATGTTATGGAGCCCTGAAATCAAACAAGTCAAAACTATAAATACATCAGTAAATAATAATTGAGAGTCAAAAGAGATATAAAGCTTTGTCCTTTTCCTTTACCTCCAGTTGAGTGAAATTTCTTTTTTTATTTGACTCTTCCATCTATCTTTCATGAGAGGACTGTTTGGCTAGCTAACTGAAAACACTAAACCCACTGAGCACCAGACTTCTCAGTTAGCTACCTGAAAAAATGTAAAAGGTAATAAATCATTTATAGTTAAATCATCCATATACTGTACTGCTGTAGTATCACTGTATTTCAGCCGGCAAGCTAATGCTAACAAAGTTAACTTGCTAATGCTACTCAGAAGTTCACAGACACCAGGCTTCTAACATTATCTTCATCTTTAAGTGCACGTCTCTTGGAAATAAGTCTGGGGAAAATGCTATGGGGGAAAATAGGGAATAAATAAATGACTGAATATGTGCAAAGACCAAAAAAAGGGAAAATTAAGGAGATGAAAAATAAAATGAGCTACTGAAAAAAAAAAAGGACTTTTTTTTTTTTTCCAGGTATAACGCTTCATATCCGTTTTTACACTTTATTTTAACTAGCAGTATTATTTATTGATGTATACAGTTATGACTAGTTTGAGAACCTTTTACTACATTTTGTCACTTTCTTCATACAATGTCAGCTTGGCCCACAGATGCACAGGATTCCAGACATTAAATAGGTATGATTCATTCTGCCAGAAAAATTGCATTTGTCTGTCATAATGAGAATTATTTGGCCACAGAAATTGTTTCCACACCTCATGCAGGCAAGGCCTCAGTATGGGATCTGATACATACTGTATGATCAAACTAACTGTAGTCTTTTGTTGTTATAAAGTTTGCACAGCTAATACATTTCAAAATCTGCATATAGAAGACCTGGTAAATCCACCAAAATAGTTGAAATCAGGCTACTCTGGATTACAATATGTGATTAAACAAAGTCATTCAAACAGGCTGCAGGTATCCAGACCATCTGAACACATCTCATCAGCTTCATCACATACACAAACCATCTCAGCAGACTGCTTTGAACTTACTTTTCAGTCCCAACTGTAACAATCACGCTAAATCAATAAGTGCAATAGGTTCTCACCAATGTGTTATGCCATTAACAAGCTCACATCCACTTGACTTGGCAATAGCAGTGCTATTAATGTAATGTAAATACTGAGAAACACTGAGGCTGAACCCCAAAAGGCACCAACATGACAACACTCAGTAGCAATGCGAACTGGATCTAGACAATGTTGGCTGTGAATGGCTGTACTGGGCCAATATGTGATTAACAAAGAAGCCATACCAGTATAACTTCACATTATGGAGTTGTTGTACTGTCCAACTGACTTCTCCTACAGGGCTCGACTCTGAAGAGATAATTTGAGGTTAATGAAGCTACAATTCAATCGGAAAATAACCCTTTGAAAATGAAAATCTCAACAGCAAAGAATATTAAAACAAGGTTAAAGATCAATAACATGACTGGTCATTGACTGGTGTTTCCTGCAACTGCTTATCAGGTAAAAACTCATTAGACTGTAAGATGTCCAAGCTGAAACATGACACACTCTCACCTCTGTTAGGACTATTCAGGAATGTTTTCTTCACTTTACATTGTCAGTGTGTGTGTGTGTGTGGGTGTGTGTGTGTGTGTGTGTGTGGTGTGTTTTTTCATCAGTGTGTTACAGTTTGCTGGTCAGCTGAGTGTGTGTGTAGGTGCTGGCTGTCCCTGGGAAGCCTCCATCAAAGGCGGCGTTCAGCACATCGTCCAGATTTCCGGCGGTGACAAAGTCGAGGTCGGCTCGGATGTTGGCTGGAAGCTCCTCGAGGTCCTTCTCGTTGCGTTTAGGGAGGATGACTCGCTTCACTCCTGCCCTGTGGGCCGCCAGGACCTTGTCCTTGATCCCGCCCACCTGAGGAGGACAGACCAATCCAGTCTGTTAAAACGGAGGATGGGTTTACATTTTAATTTGCGTTAAATGTGATAACTCACCGGCAGCACCAGCCCTCTTAGCGTGATCTCTCCTGTCATGGCAACGTCTGATCTGACCAATCGGCCGCTAAACAGCGAAGCTAGGCAGGTTACTATGGTAACACCTGCAGAGGGGCCATCCTTGGTGACGGCTCCAGCGGGGAAGTGGAGGTGGATGTCTGTCCCTTCTAGTGGATCTGGACCCCCCACCACTGTTCAAACACACGCAAACGTCAAGTTCACAATTGACTTATTTCTGTAAAGGCGGGTACAGTGTAAACAGTATATCTGTGGGAACTCACGGTTGGTGAGCTGGTAGGTTTTAGCGTTCGCTCTGAGCCAGCTAATAGCCAGATGGGCGGATTCTTTCATAACGTCTCCCAGCTGACCGGTTAGAGTGAGCTGACCTTCTCCCTCCATTCGACTGGCCTCCACAAACATGATCTCCCCACCGAGGGGGGTCCAGGCCAGGCCAAGAGCCACACCAGGCAGGGTGAGCCGCTCAGACACCTTCCAACACACACACAAAACATCTGTACAGCTGTATTTGGTGGAATAATCAGAAGATAAGAGAGAAAGACTTCAAGGAGGGTTTGTAATCTTCAAAAAGGGAATGAATGTGAACCATAAGGCCAACATGACCTCATAGTGAAGGAGGGAGAGAGAGGAGTGAGATGAAAAGTCATGAAGGAGGGCGAGGGAAGTGTAGGGGGAGGAGAACAAAGACAAACTGTATTGTGTTTCACATTATACTGTATGATGGCATCTCAAGTGGCTGCTGCATTGTGTTTCAACTATTCTGACTTTATATTCATGAGATGTGAGAGCGGTCCAGAAAGTTCAGACAGCCACAGAAAAAAGTGTATATGTGGAAGCCAATTCTGCACAGGTTTCTGTAATTGTGGATGATGAATTCTGCTAATTCTCTGCAGATGCTGGTCGGTCTGTCTCACCCAGCTCGTCCTGCTTACCTCCATTTCAAACAGCGGAGGTCCCAGGATGTCTTTCAGGGCAATGTGGTCGATCACTATGGGCATCTCTGGAGGTGCTGCCTTGTCTGAACACACATGAAATGAAATGGATTGGATCCCACGGAGAAGTACTGTCGAATGTTGGTCATTCAGCTAATTCATTAAGTAGCATAGCAACATCCGCTAAATACACATTTCTTTCACATTTTGGGTGAGAGAGTCAGACGGCTGAACACCAGATTAAACGTTTCTCATCTACGTCTGTGCTTCTGGAATCAGGTGACTGCAGAGTGTGAAGAATAATTGCATCACTAAAGCGCATGTAAACGCACTGCATGCTGGAACCATCCACACATCTTACATATTGTATAGAGAAATAGAACTATGGAGCTAAGGCCTCAGAGAGAGAGAGAGAGACAGAAAGAAGGGGAGGTGACGACAGCTGCATCTGAGGCTGGATATTCAGCTGTTACACACACACACACACACACACACACACACACACACACACACACACACACACTCTGACATTATGCAAAGATGCGCAGAAAACCAAACACATAGATATACATCAAACAGTGAAACTGCAAACAGTGAACAGAGACATCAAACACACACTATCCCCTTGGAAAAATGCAAAATACATGCACAAGAACACACATCATTTGCACACTCACACACACACACAAACACCAATGTTTGTGCTGCGTGTCGGTGACATCAGTTACCTGGCAACACAGAGGACTAGTTTCTACAAAGCAGCACCAAACAACTGCTGATATCCTCGGTTTATACCCCATCTCCACTCTTTTTCTCTTTTCCACTTTAACTAAATTCATCCTAATTTTAGTCTACATGGCTACTAAGTTACAGTGCTTATAGTATTACTTTAGCCTGGTGGAATTTAGCATTTGAAGTAAAGCCAGTGGTCTCCTCCTAACAATGTTTTTCAGTAATCTGCTGTTTCACCAGAATCACCTGGAAACACATTTGAACCTACTGGGAGTCCTGCAGACAAATTAAAACCGAGTCTGACTTAATGATGTCATTACCGAATGAGTAAGATGTAATGTACAATGAGCTACCAAACTTCACCAAACATGCTGACAGAAGACTTGACAGGGTTTCTTTTGTAATAAAGACCAGCTGAATGCACATTATCCAGCTCATTACACAGCTACTGAAAGACATCATGTTGTACTTACAGGGATGCTTCAGACATCCAGCAGCTGACGTGACATATTGTGTATAAATGATACTGCCGTTTCTCACACTAAGAAACAGTCTATATAAACAGACTATGTATTATATATGTTGTATATGTACTATATGCAAAGCTGTTGAATACATTGTAGGTTTTGTTACTTCTATGCGACAGGCTTTATACTGTACCTTTTCTACTCTGGTCCCTTTCAAATGGACTGGCGCCACCTCGTGCTAAACAGCTGTTGCTCTGTGGCCATGGAACGCCCACACACGTGTTTTCACTCACTGATTAGAGCTCTTCTCAACAACGTGTGGTTTGTACAGACTGTGACTGTGACTGACATCACATCTTACAGCATTATCATTTGTATAGGCTCCCCCTTCAACCTGAGCACAGGTCTACTAAAGACAGAAAAACCGAGAACATCTGTGTGTGTGTGTGTGTGTGTGTGTATAGTTTTTATAAAACTTCAAACTTATTTTGAAAAGGGTGCTCCTCTCTCTTTTTGCCAGGCCCAACATTAACAGTGCTTTTTGGTGCGTTAAATCATTCATTTCTGTCCACTGTTTCAGTTAATCTGTTAAGTTATCAGTCGGGTTACACAAAGTTTTTTTGTGCATTTTGTGATCTGTCTACTAAAAGCTGAAATTTCAAAGTAAATAAGGGAATAACTTGATTCCTATTAAAAAATGTTAATTAACTTTACAGGGTTCGTACAGCTTTTTAAGAGTAAAATTCAAGCACTTTTCAAGCACTCTCAAGGTACCTAAACCAAATATTTCCAGACTCTTGAAGCCTTTAATTGTTACTATAAATGCCAGGAGACAACAAACAAATATGATGATGGGATCGTTTAATTTCAAATATTAAAAGATTTTTGGTTTACATGAGTGATTGTGTTGATGATGAAACACCAGATTATGTTGAAAATCAAGCATTTTTCAAGGACTATATTCCAATTCAAGCATATTCCTGATCTTGAAAACATTTCCATTTTCGGAAACATTTTCCACACTTTCAAGACTGTATGAACCCTGACTTTAATTTATGTCAGTATGTACACATGGAAGTAGATGTGCATGTGTGTTATTGTGAGTGACAGTGCAGGTCTGTGCTATGCAGCTAAGGATTTGACCCTCTACCTCCCACAAGTCCATACAGACCTCCCTGCTGTGTTGGGCCCTTGGGGGTCGAAGCCTCTGTCTTGGTGACTCTGTGACCTTCAGCGACCTTCACGGCCACGGCTCGGCAGATCGCCCCGATCTTCCTCTCTAGGGAGCGCACGCCTGCCTCGCGGGTGTACCTAAAAGAACAAACACAAACAAACAACATATGAATAAAATGATGACGTGGAGATGAGGCTTCACTGGTACTGTAGCTTCTGTTGCTAGGTGTGTATCAGTGATCGGTGTGTGTCAGAGATGTGATCAGGAACACAACAACACAGGCAAACCAGCCAATTTTAAACAAGTTGTTATTGCTGGTCAGGAACAATACTACCTGCTTGGGCCTGAAAATCCTGACAATCTGTATTAGTACTGCATTATGAATGAAAATCTCGACGAAGACTTTGGGAAAAAGGAAAATGAAAATCCCCCCTTTGAAATGAACTGAATTTTAGTCCTGACAAAAATGACATCTCATACTGTATGTGAAGACCAGTTTGACACGTTTGTTACTCTGCCTGGTTTTTACTGAATCCTCTTCACTTTTTCTTAACCTCAAACCACCCCAACCACCTCTGTTTTTTCATGCGTTTTCTTTTCCTGCCAGTAAAAGCATCCCTCGAAGAATGAGCTCCAAGCTGTGTGCTGTTGGCTGTTTCTATAGTAACCAGACTGGAGTGCAGCGAGTGTTGTACAGAGGCTCTGCAAGTCTGCAGGCAGCATACTGCTTACCATCTGAAATGACCCGAAGCCAATGCATCATCGGAGGCTCCATGTTTGCTGATCAGTCTGTTGTGTAGGTTGTACTTACAAATATTACAAATCACACTAGTGCTGAAACAATTAATTAATTAATAATTGATTAATTGATTAGTTGATTGACAGATATTCGGACTGCTTCCAGCTTCTTCAATGTCAGGATTTGCTGCTTTTCTTTATTTATCACTGTAACTTGAATGCATTTGGATTTGGACTACAGATGGGACAAAACAAGCAATTTAAAGATGGCACACTGTGCTCCAGAAAAAATGTGATCTGCAATTTTCCACTATTGTCTGACATTTTATTATTAAGCAATCAATCAAAAAAGAATCGACAGACTAACAGATAATAAAACAATCATTAGCTGCAGCTGTGACTCACACTAAGCTGCAAAGAACTGTAGGGGAAAGCAAGGCTTTGACTCAAACCTGCACCTGATCTGTGGTGTAGGAAACAAGAACCACTATGGAGGACAACACTGATATGAAATCCACTCTGTGAAGAAATGAAATAGACCTGTACACTCTGGTTCAGGCAGACGCTTGCAGACACAGGAGGCTGCAAAGATGTTCTCTCTAATCAAAAGGTCACCCTGCCAGAGAAGTACTGGTCAACATGCAAAACAAACAGCCACTAAACCACTTGACAACTTAATGACACACTCCGATGACCAGAAGTGGAAGACTGAGTTAGCCTCAGATGCTGCCAGCTGGCTGAGCGCTCTGCTCCACAAATCACACACTGGATCTGTCCTTTGCAGGCTAAATGTAGAGGCTTTTCAGCAGTGAACATGTAACAATGTCCACATAAATCTGGAGAATTTAGTCTAATTTTATTCAATTCTTGCTCCTGTCGTTGGATCAGTACAATATATGAGCTCAGCAGCATACTGTGTTTACTGCAACAGGAGAAAACCGTCTAAAAATCGAATATAACTGTACGTAGTGAAATAATTATTTATTTAACTACAAATTTATTAAAAAGCAAAAAAAAACGATATGAAGAGCAGATTGACGAGGCATGTAAATGGTGTGAGAGTAAATTCTAAGCTGCACGGCGGCTAATTTAAATGCAATTTTAAGTGCAAAACGGCCACAACTGACCATCCTCACAGCTAACTGACCGCTGGACAGGGTCTTTCCACTAATAACAAAAATGACTAAATTCCAGGGAGTGATGCCACTGAGGAGAGGAATAGTTTTTCCATTGAGACAAAAGTTATGTTGAACGCACTTTGAAGCAATCATCAGGAGGCACACGCTCATAAATTCTTTGCAGGAGCTGGGTAATAATAATCTGCACCAAAAAACCCGCACACTGCCATCCTGTTCCCAGTTCTTTTATTCTACGTGCACATGACAACATTTTGACTACAAATGGTCTTCATCAGGTGAAGGCGAGGGTGTGAACACAACCGTATTTATAGATGAGGCTTAACATTTAGAATTTGATGAGTTGAGTGTGCTCTTTTATTTTGGAAATGTTTTTCCTTTTCATGTCCAAATTCTTTCTACATCTACATTTTTATTTTTTCTACATATACTTTTATTTATAATATTTCAAGTTAGCTACTTTTCTTCATTAATTCATCCAGAAAATAAAATGAGTAAAGAAAAGATGGCAGTGCACGTCCAGAATTAAGTCAGTTTCAGTTTCTCGTTATGTATGTTTTTTTTTACTGTATGTTTGTGTGTACCTGCTGATTATATCCTGTGTGGTGTCCTGCGGTATGTGCAGCTGTTGAGGCGTTAATCCATGCTGCTCCAGCTGGTTTGGGATCAGGTGACGGTGAGCAATCTCCACCCTCTCCTCCTGAGTGTAGCCTGAAACACGCACGCACGCACACATCCCTCAAAATAGTAAATCATACTATGGAATTACATTAAAAGAGTAGTCCACTGATTTAGCATTGCACTTCTGTAACATTGTCAGACTCACAATGGACAGTTTTTAATAAAAAGAAATCTCTATCTAAATTGATGCAGCAAAACCGGAGATATCGTCTTTTTATTCCACACATTCTTCTTCCTTGTCAAAACCTGGCGCCTACATTACCCACAGTGCAACTTGACCACCGACAGTTTGGTCGGAGATTCCTGTAAACAGGCTTTGATGTGTAAAGCTGGTGGAGTTCCTCTTTAATAATTGCTAAAATTACTTCAATTGGTCTTTCAAATGATTACTTTGTTACCTCAAATTACAGACTTGTGCCCTTAAATAACTCAATTAATTCTCTCTAACTAATAGCGTAGTGGTAGGAACTGAAGTTGCAGAATACTGCAGCTGGTCGGGTCAGTTTGGGAGGAGCACTCTGACATTACAGTGTAATAGAAACAATGCCATGAGCATTTCCAAAGAGATATCTGTCCTTGGATTATTTTTGAAATATCTTCCCTTGATTGTAGGTAATAACACAGGTTATCATCTACAGTTCATTTATCCCTGTCACCTCAACACTCTCACTTGGATTTAATGCAATTCTGTTTTGATCTTGAACTAAGATACACGGATAACAACACTGCGTTATCTTTGACGTCCCTTAACCCTTAAGGTGTTTGGTTCATAAAAACTCAGCTTCGAGGTTTGGAGCAGTTCACGGCTACAGATAAATGCACAGTAAGTGCAAAAAACATGGACTATATCATGTGAATAAGTAATAAATTACTACCTAGTCATTTGAAGACATTAATTAATAATATTTATATACATTATCTTTTAATATAATAGTGATACATCTAATCATTGGTAACCTGGCAGCAGTGGCTGTGGCGGTCGTGTGTGTGTGTGTGTGTGTGTGTGTGTGTGTGTGTGTGTGTGCACGTTTGTATGTATCCAATTGTGATTGGATATGCAGCTGGACATTGAGCTGTTTCATATGTTCCCTGACTACACTGCAGTAAATTCAATCATACACATGCACTCTGCCTGGGATTAGTTATGTCACCAGTCACCTGAGAGAGACTCTCTGCACCTAAACCCACCTGGTACCTGCAGCACCTCCATCCTGTCCAGCAGGGCGGGGGGGATGGTCGCTGTGGTGTTTGCAGTGGCAATAAAGAGCACTTGGGAGAGGTCAAAGGCCACATTGAGGTAATGGTCTGTGAAGCTGTGGTTCTGCTCTGGGTCCAGGACCTAAGGGGACATGTAGAGTCCGTGTCTGTGCGTGTTTAAACAAACTAACTTCATTAATATATTATGAACTGGTTTACAGAACAAACAGAGGAACACACACATAAAAGAAAAATAATTAAAAGAAGACTTGATGAGGAAACAGAACAAATGCTTATCAGTTTTAGCAAAGGTTAACCGGCAGGTTAGTTTGAGAGCATGTAAAGGTCAAGGTTTTGTTTAGCGAAGACATCCGATTCTACTTCACAAGTAATCTGATTAAAAGGAAACAGAGCTGACCTCTAGCAGAGCAGCTGCAGGGTCTCCTTGGAGGCTCTTCCCAAGTTTGTCCACCTCGTCCAGGAGGAACACAGGATTATTGACGGCTACTGTCTTCAAACCATTGATGATGCGGCCGGGCATGCTCCCTACATACGTACGTCTGGAGAAATGGGCAGGATTTTAACTACTGACCTACTGTGTCAAACAAACTCAAGGCTCACAAAGAACTTTATTCTACTGACGACAGCAGAAAAGTGCAGAAATATACAGTATATGTCAAGGTGAACATCATGTCTTGTCTACATTCATTTTTGTCATGTCATATGCTATTGCTGCGTGGTCATGCTGCTGTTATCGACTTCTTCTAGAAGTATGCACTGCATTATCACGCAACAATAATAAAACCTGATTGCTGACACAATGTTCTCCGTGACAAATGATCTAATGCAAGCAATTTTCAAGTGTTTGCAAGCTGAAAGCATGAAATGTGAAGTTTCTGGGGTTCAAAGAAAGGAAATAAAAGAAACAAAAAAAGAAAATTCAAAACCGCAAAACTGTTAATAAGAAACTACTGGAGCTGTTTTGTTTTTTTAAGTTGAGCAAATTGTATAATTGAACTTTCATCTTTATACTTGCACTCCTGCTGTTGGTATGCCAGACACGTTTCTCATCTGAAGGTGGCTCAGCTCTGTTTAGTCTTCATTTAAAACACCAGGATCAGCCCTGCAACCTGAGATGAACTCTGCTGCCCTGCTCACCTCTCTGCGTGCGCGCACACACACACACACGCGCGCACGCACGCACGCACGCACGCACGCACGCACGCACGCACGCAGAAGCAATACCAATACCTAATTTGTTAATCAAACCTAACACAGAGCCTCTGTTGTGCGTGTGTTTTGATAAAGTTCAGACACCTTCCGTACGGAGGCTGTAAGAGACTGATCAAAGGTGACCTGACACACTGTAACTGCCAAACTCTTGTTTTTTTCAGACTCCAGTTACAAAAGACACTGTGTAAGTGTGAGCCAATCAATACACTGTAGTTCATTATGGAGTTTTTGGTTTGTGTTGCAGTAAACTTTACTTGATGTATGATGTGGGAGAAACACCACAGTACTCTTTTATTTCTACAACTGAAATTCTATCTTGTAAACAGGGTTCGTACAGCTTTTCAAGAGTAAAGTTCAAGCACTTTTCAAGCACGTTCAAGGTACCTAAACAAAAAATGTCCAGACTCTCAAAGCCTGTAATTGTTACTATAAATGCCAGGAGACAACAAACAAATATGATGGGATCATTTCAGTTGAAATATTAAAAGATTTTTGGTTTACATGAGTGATTGTGTCGATGATGAAACAACAGATCATGCTGAAAATCAAGCGTTTTTCAAGGAGTATATTCCAATTCAAGAATACTCCTACCCTTGAAAACATAACGGTTAAAATTAAGCATTTTCCAAACTTTCAAGACTTTGTACGAACCTGTGTATTTATGGTTGTCAGATTACAGTCCATTCAGTTCCACACAGATTAACACAGTTGTACTTTTTACCAGAAAATAACATTACTGATGACCTCCCTCTGTTTTGCAGCTAAACAAAGTTAACGTCTATCTGAGGTTACGACATAATTGATTCAACTGTTCCTGACATATTTGCCTCTGATGTGGTAATTTGACAACGTGGTTTACATGTCAAGAGGACATGCCATGTCTGAATGTGGAGGTCCCATCACGGGGACGGATGTGCTGTTAGACCTTATGAATGTCTTCACAGCAGGGTAGAAGCTCTGCTGCCTCTCATCTGCAGGATCTTAACATGCACATCTGTGTTTTAATCATCAGTCTTTTAAATTACACATAGGGGGGACTCGCAGGCACGCTGGAAAGATATCAGCAGGACTTTCCATGCTTAAGTCAGTGTGTCGAACTGCTGCAAATGGACTGAATGCAAAATAATTCTTTTTAAGAAAACAGGTTATTTTTCAAACTGCGCTTCATTTTTCTTGTTTGTTTTTTTTTTGTCAGCGTGGCGATTATGTTTGAAATGTAATACTTGACTCATGAGAGCTTATGTTACACTCAGCAGCAGAGAGCACTGTGCTCCAATACACATCCACAGAGCCAACGTGAGCTCCACCAACAAAACAACAGCTGCTGTTACAGACCTTCATTAGAGTTTGTATCTTCTCTTACTAGCATACCTGTGTCCTCGGATGTCAGACTGGTCACAAACGCCTCCCAAAGCGATGCGGTGAAACTCTCTGCCCAGAGTCCTGGCTATGGAGCGTCCCACACTGGTCTTACCGACTCCTGGGGGCCCCACAAAGCAGAGGATGGGGCCCTAAAGACACAGCAGCAGCAGCGTGAAATCCACAGTTAAATATGTGACACCTTACAGAAATCCCTGCTCCTTGTTTTTTTGTTTTTAATAATGGATTCTTGCTTCATACAATACATAACGTTTTGTCTTTATATATGTTTAATGGACTGAGATCTATAAGAAGTACCTTCAGTGACGTCTTCAGCTGTCTCACAGCCAGGTACTCCAG
The DNA here is from genome assembly GCA_008360985.2 of Macquaria ambigua. Lineage (NCBI taxonomy): Eukaryota > Metazoa > Chordata > Actinopteri > Centrarchiformes > Percichthyidae > Macquaria > Macquaria ambigua. The sequence continues at coordinate 63,940 of VMKM01002608.1, forward strand.
CACACGTCTCTTCAGCTTGTCCATGGCATAGTGATCGTTGTCCAATATAGTACGAGCAGCTCGGATGTCCAGGCAGTCTGAAGAGTGTGTGTGTGTGTGTGTGTGTGTGTGTGTGTGTGTGTGTGTGTGTGTGTGTGTGTGTGTGTGTTGGGTGAATGTGGATGGGATGGGATGGATGGATCCAGGAAAGAAAGAGAAAATATTTAAGTTAGTGGAGGTGAAGACAGTGAGGTGGGAGCTGCAGAAACAGATGGGTTGATGAGAGGAAGCGAGGACAGTAGAAAACAAGT
>VMKM01002609.1:0-57500 GCA_008360985.2 Macquaria ambigua
GAGAGAGAGAGAGAGAGAGAGAGAGAGAGAGAGAGAGAGAGAGAGAGTGAGTGAGTGAGTGAGTGAGTGAGAGAGAGTGAGTATACCTGTCTCTGAGAGTCGTTGAAGTAGGCTGGTACAGTTACCACAGCATTCTTCACTTTGGTTCCCAGGTAGTTCTCTGCAACACAAATACCAAATCATTACCGAAACGAATGCTATGGAGGATGTAAATGTCAAAGAAACACTAGCAATATTTATCCAGTGCAGTTGCAGTCACACCTGCAGTCTCCTTCATCTTCATCAGGACGAAGGCTCCAGCCTGGCTGGGGGAGTACATTTTCCCATGAGCCTCCACCCAAGCATCACCGTTAGATGCACGTACAATCTTGAAGGGGACGTTCTTCCTGTTAATGAAAAAAAACGAATGTAACTTGATCCTGAAGGAGGTCTTTACAGTGTACAATGTTTCCTCTACCACAGAACAGCAAGGGGTGACATTAATCACCATTTTCCAGGAAGTAATTAGCATACATGACTTTTGAAGTGAGTACATGCAATAATGCAAATGGATTTAAATAACAAGGCCAAAGATGCACTCACAGGTCTTTTTGGACCTCTGCGTCGTCATAGCGACGTCCAATCAGTCTCTTGGTGGCGTACAGCGTGTTCTGAGGGTTGGTGACAGCCTGGCGTTTAGCGGGCATGCCCACCAGACGCTCCCCATCTGCTGTGAAGGCGATGACTGACGGAGTTGTCCTGGCTCCCTCTGCGTTCTCCAACACCTGAGAGGCAAAGAGAAATTCTTCATGTAACTTCAGACTGGGGGCATCACCGTTCATCTTCCCTGACTGATGCACTATTTGACTGCCTTGTTTATTCCAAGTTGTCTGTCAAACTACTGCCCTTTATCTGCATAATATCTCTTACAGATTTCCCAGCATAATAAAAATAAATGCCTCTGAAATTATTAAATAAATCACCTCTTTTTACAAACAGATCCTTATTTCCATTACACTAAACTAAAAACTACTAACACTAGATAAGAATGTCCTTAAAGATAAAGATTATGTCTGGACTAACAATCTCTTAACACCTCAGTTTGCCAGAAAGCAAATGTGGCGAGTGCTGCAATTCAGTTACACCGACAGCATGAAGGCAAACAAACTACATTGAAAGACACTAAACAAACAGAGGCACAGTCACTCCAGGCAGTGGCGATTCTACAGTCTGTTGGGGCCCTAGGCAAAAATTTCCAGGGGGCCACTCCAACCAACGTTCATCACCATTATGTTATAAATAATCTGACACCAACAAAAACTGTACAAAAGCTAAACTTTTTTATTTTATTTCAAATTTTCAGGTCAGGAGACACGGGGAAGACTGACTGACACAGATTAGAGTCTTTTTTTATATAAATTTCATGACATAGACAGGTCCCAACCGGTTGACTCTATGTCATCATTGACCTCGCAGGTTCAGGGCTGATTTAAAACAGTAGATGGTGTGTTGAGCCATTTTCAACTCATGAAATGCCGATTTTTATACAAAGATGTTGGTAAGAAATGTCAATATTAACACGAAATGATATGACTGTACTGATGTGTTTCATCACAGTAGTCATATCATTTAGTTTACAGCTCAAAAAACATGTTTAGTGCAGTACCTCTTTAAAAACATTGTAATTTTCAAAATATAAATGTAAAGAACAATCAAAACCAGAACAATAAAAACCTGCAAAGTTCATGCAAAAAAATAAAAAATAAATAAATATCATGCAAGTTTGAGGGGAATGACATGGGCCCCCTTTAGGGAGGTTTCCTACTGAGATGTCATTGCAAATCGTCCATTGGTGTTTAAGGCTGAATTCACACCAAATCAGGCGCTGCGGCGAAAACGCCAGTCCTCCCATTCATTTGAACGTGGGTAGTCCGTTTAGGCTGTGGCGGTGGGGACCGCACGGGGTGCCGAAAAAAAAAAAAAACAGCCCTGCAGTGAAAAGTTGAAACAGCATCAACTTTTAGAGAAATGCAACCTGACGTCAAGCTGCGGTGGCCAATCACATAAGCCGGAGATCAGACTAGAAGACGCCCAGGGGCAGAAACTACACAGACTTCCAAAAGGCACTAACTGTTGTTTGTATACATTAAATGCCAGAGGCGGTAACAGTCAAGAGGTCCCAAATGTTTTGTTAAAATAACAACAGGCTTATAGTCTGGTGAAACAGCTTTTGCTAATTGTGTGCCTGATTAGAAATTTTGTCAGTTTCATTCCTTTCACTGCAACTTAATTCAAACTATCACACTCCTGTCAAAAGGCCTTAATTGACCTGTCTGTATTGAGAATTAAAACATCTGTTTTCAAGCCTTCCAGTAAACACAGACCAATACTGACACAAAACATTGTTTTAGAAACATTTCTAAATATGCCAGCATCAACTGTAACCTTTCCTGGACCTTACAAATAAAAATGAGTCTCTCAAATACGCATTTTCATCTAAAATATACACCACAAGCCAGAAAATGGTTTCTGTGTGTGTGTGTGTGTGTGTGTGTGTGTGTGTGTGTGTGTGTGTGTGTGTGATGTGGCCACTAATCAGATATACAGCTACATCTGAAGGCCAGTGATTCTGGTTCACACTGAAGTAACATGTTAACAAGGTCGTCACAAGTATATTTCAATCCAATTTAGAGAGAAGCTGAAATATTTGAGCGTCCCTCACAGGGGGAGATCTTAACACATTGAACTGTCAAGGACAAAAACCTCACATTGATCAGCTGAGCTATCTATGACAGACGTGTGAAGTGCCTGTTCATCCTCACCTTGGCCTGTTTCCCCTCCATGACTGCAACACACGAGTTGGTGGTTCCCAGGTCAATGCCAATGACTGCGCCCTTGACTGCTTCTGACCTACAACACACACACACACACACATATTATTATTATTAATGTATCATAAGTTTTACTACAATGTTCTAACAGTCAACAACAGTGATGTTTACTTCATCTTCATAGGATATTTACTTTATATACCAAATGTTTCTTAAATCCTACTTGTTGGCACTAATAACTGAGTACCTATGTGTGGAACTATAATTCAAATTCACAAATGTGGATTGGAACTCGCCACATTTAACATACTGTATTTATGATCATGTAAATCAACCACTTATTGAGTCTACAACTATTACCACCACCTTTTTTCCAGCAGCATTTTTTCAGGACTCTTAAGTCATTTTAGGTTTTGTGCTGATACTCACGCATAGTCCCTCCTGGACAGAGCTCTGAGACTGTCTGGTTGGAAGCCACTCCAGCATGCCTATGAATACATAACAAAAGAGTTACACAGCTGCTACCAAATACTGTCTTTTAGCAACAACCTAATACAATATTAATAATTCATTTCAGCTTTGGGTATGTAATTTTCATCAATGTCACAAATAATTCAGTTATGATATTACAATACAGAGGGTTCGATTTAAGACCTTTATCAGAGTAACCCAGGAGACTATGAAGTGGAGAAATGGAAAAAACAGCAACATAAACACAAACATAAGCATGCCATACACCTTTACATCTGAAGATGGTAAAATGTTGAAAAGACAGCTGACAAACTGACAGAAGTCAGCCCATGCAAGACAAAATAACATCATCCATCACTGTTAAGAAGCAGCAAAACGAATACTGTAGACGATCAGTAAGTTATGAATGTGTTAATTAAACTTTGGAACAACATGTGAGAAATGTTGTAGCATGTTGGGGGTGGGGACACCTCATTGAAGGTCACTGATCCACTCATCCGCTTCAGTCTTGGAACCAGTGAGCCACTGTCTCACAACACACTGACTTAAATCTAGTAAATAAGATACTAATACAGTTATCATTTAAACACAACGCAGTGTGTAATTTAACCAGATGCGTGACAGGTAAGACGTCAAATGTAGGCTGTTAGCTTAGCCCCAAATACCTGGTATCACTTCAGAATTGTAAATGCGAACTCATGCATTGTAAGCAACAATGAACAGACAGTGGCAGCGTTGTTTTGCGTAACACCACCATATTCGTGTTAGTTGTGCCAGTTAAATATCACAGGCCGCTTCTTGATAGCTAACTACACATGCCGTCTTGATAGTCACGAGTAAGCTGGCCTCAAGCTAACACTGTTAGCATGCTAAGCTAGCCGGCTGCTTGTCAAATCTCGTAACTATGCTCAGCATTAGCGTATGTATAATTACTCAACTAGATGAGTATGTTTGAAACTCACCTTCTTAATTAAAGAGGACACATTTCTTGTACAGTTCCTTGTCGGGAGAGTCCTTGAAACGCTTCTTGTGACACTCAACATTTTGACAACTCAGGTAACTAACGTTAAATCTAATAAAACGTCCGCAGCGTTTAATGTCGACACAGACTTCCTGAACTGTTGAACAGCAAAGAATAGCTAAAAGATGTCAAATCTCCGGATGTCTTTAGAGCTACAGACGGCGTGTCCAGGGTACAGCTAGAGCTAAGGTCCGGCAGAATTGCTAATCTTTGGACTGCAACAGCAAAAGAACTGCGACGCTTGTTCTGGAATTATCCAACGCATGTTGCACCATGCACCGCTGAAGGACCCCAAATCGGGTTGCACATACACTGCCTGAATGGTTTTTAACAGTTAAGAAAATATTATAGAATTGTTCATGAAATGAATATACGTACTTTATCAATAATCTGATATAAATAAGATATTAAACGTTTTTTAAATAGAAACTAAACACGTATCTGCTACTTTTTGCCTCTTTGTGATCATGAGCAGAATAGGGCAGATACACGTAGTGGGCATGTGAAGGTCATGATGTAACCACGCGGGGGTTTCAGGTGTGTTACGTCAGAGATGCTGAACGAACATACCTGCTGTATCACGACATATGATGACAGGGGGGTCCTCTTTCCCCTCTTCTGTTAACATTATTTATCGACCCGTTAGCGATAGCTAAGAAAAGAGGTAAGAATTAAGGGAGTACAGGCTGGTGGAAGAGAACACACCTTTTCTATTTGCTGATGACATTTTTTGCCTGGTTACAGATCCAGCATCCTCTCTTCTTGAAACATTTTCGCAGATTTCTGGCTACCAAGTCAAAAATCAGAGGTTATGACTATCAAAGGTATGTCATCCAGCTATGGTTAGGGCTGGCCAGTTGAAGTGAATTTAATCTGGTACTTAGGGGTCAAATTGTGTTGCAGACATAATACATATTAATGTAAAGATGAGCTTTGATTTACATGATCTTTTACAAAGAAGCTCTAGGGAGAGGTGTTATCTATTTTTGTTTCAATATCTTAGGAGAACGAACTTCATAGAGAGAATATAATTATTTTCTTTTCTTTTTTCTTCTTTTTTCTATATTAAATGTATAGTTGTTAGATCCAGATCCACACTCCATATCAATTGGTGGCGGTAATGCACCATAACGTTGTTTGCCAACCTCCATAAAACTTAAAGAAGAAGAAACAAAAAAAAAGAAGAAGAAGAAGCCTGCCTTGGACAACGTTGTACGTGGCTTCACATCTGAAGACTGGGAGTGTTTACTGGGATGCACTTGTTTAAGATAAAGCTGTGTATATAGACAACGTCTGAACGCCGAATAAATGTTATGTATTCTTCACGTCTTTGAATTTTGAGAAAGAACGGTAGTCTCGTGAAAGCCTCTTATTGACGCTTCCTGGTCATACAGCAGCAGTAACGTTAGTAGCTTGACGGACTGCTATTGCAGGAGCCGCTGCTGAAGGCTTTCCCTGCTGATCATCCAGCCTGTCGGTCTGATATGGCGGTGAGCGGGTCGTCGGTTGAATTCTCCGGCTCTCTGACGAGCTCGACTCTTCCGCCGCCGAGAACCCGCATTTTCAAAATCATCGTGATCGGGGACTCGGGTGTCGGGAAGACCTGTCTCACCTACCGCTTCTGTGCCGGGAAGTTCCCCGAGAAGACCGAGGCCACGATCGGGGTGGACTTCAGGGAGAGGCTGGTCGAGATTGACGGCGAGAAAATCAAGGTTTGGGTTGCAGTCACAGGTCACTGTGAAAACCTCTATAAATATGATACAGCCAAGGTGCACTTCTTGTGCCTCTGGGTTTCTGGCCTGTTCTGATATGGATAACTTAGTCTTGAACTCAAAAACTCAAATACAGTGTAGATATAGAAGAAGTAGGAGAGCAGGGACAGATGTGACGATCACTATAAGATGGGTGGGTTCCCAGCTAGTGGTAGGGTCTGTCTATCACCAGTCTTATCTGTGGGCCACTGAGCAGCTCCATTGCAACAGTTGAGGGTTAAGTGCCTTGCTCATGGGCATGTCAATGGTAATAAATGAGGGGGTGACGAGTGCTACTCATTCACTTTCCTGGCCACATTTTTCCTTCTGGTCCAATGACTACTGGCCCCTATGTCCAAACCATTAAGGTTATTTAGATGATCACTTTTAATTGAGGGCAAATAACAGCTAACCCTTCTTACAAGCCCACATTTAAAGGGGTACTCCAGCAATTTAGTATTGCCCCTCCACAAAGCTGGAAGGCTTGCAAGGGACGCATTAAAATTAGAATAGTTAAATCAAAGCAGCAAAGCATGACATTGTTTTCTCAAACTTGATGAAACTTGAATATTCACATGCTGTGTCTAATCCTACGATGGCCCTGAAGGTCAAAACACTACAACATTTCACAAAACACAACGTTTCAGATTACGGAAAAGAAGGGACAACACTTGCCCTTTTCTTGTTTGTGATTGGACCGAACCCAAGTACAATGGGGGGAAATGGAATTAGGGCCGAAAGTTCTATTTACAACCAAGTGACGTCTTCTACTACAACAACTTGCAATGCGCAAGTAGATGAAGTAAGCAAAATATATAGGGTTAGATAACCTTCTAATTAACAACTACTAATTTAACAGTTTGTCAGTGTAGGCTATCATTATGTGTTTGTTTTAACGTTACAATTTCATCTGCCCAATAATAGGGTACCGTTATATTACCTTGTTGTTGCACCACTCGATGTCACTGTTGTTATTTAGCACTAGCTGTAGATTAAGGTTGTATAGTTTCATATAGTCATAATGCTTTGTCCTAGTTTACGTACCTTTTTGTTGTTTGGTGATTAACGTTAGTTCTTCTTAGCCGTTAGCCTCTTTGCTAGTGCGTATCAAAGTGTAAAGTTTTCTGCATCAGTATTTTGGTTAGTGTGGACTTTACACCAGAGTAGCTAAGATGAACCTTACGTCTCCGCGGTGCAACCAAACATCAACACAGTTTTAGTATCAAACTAACTAGTTTCAACTTATGTGGACTTTGCACCCTAACGTAAGAGAGAACGTATAGCTGGTGCAACGGGCTGCAGTTACTCAGCCCGTTGCTACTCCTGCCTTGCATCGCTCTTAGTTAGTTATACACAGGGTCGGAAATTAACTTTTTAAAATATGAACATCTACAAGCCACTGACAGATAAATGTTCAAATTCACCAGCCACTAGCAAATCATTATTTTGTATCTGAAATCTTTCATATTTTACCAGCATTTGTCTGGTGGCTGGTGCTAATTCACCTTTGCTTTGTATCGTTGCATTATTTATTTTGGCTAAAATCAATACTGTTTTTCATCATACATAAGTTAGTATCACAGATCACGTTAGCTGGTAAAGTGAATTTGGCAAGCTAGCCTACTAACATATCCTATGGATGAATTATAAGAACTGGATACCGGACCCAAAGATGCCGCCTATTCAGTCCAATGAGAATTGCTCGCCTGGTGCATACGCTGAAAAAGTTTCTAGTTTCCGGGTTTACTTCCGGGTTATGCGGCCCACTTAATATGCGCAGTGGTGTTTCCTCCTGCTGGCCCGCGAGTTCCTGCTTGGCCCACAGACTTTACATTGTGATGACGTAACAGATTTTTAAATCGCTGTTCTCGGCTCGAGGAAAGTTTTACAAATACCTTGTTTGCAGTTCCAGGTGTCCTTTCAACAGTTTTACAGACGTCTCTTTTACAGTGGTGGCCTATGGGGAAAATGCTTTTTGGGCGGCAGGAGAGTTTTTTGCTGCAATACTACGAGTGGCCACTGGGAAAAATTTGAAGCGAGGCTGAGCAGTGGCACCATATCCAGTTCCACTCAAGACAGTATTTTGCTACTTTAATTAGCTAGCAATTCATCCGTGTTAGCAAGCAAGCTACGTGGACTTTGTGTTGGACTCTGTGTTGTGGTGGGTGCCTGTGTAGGTACCTATATGCTCGGCCTGTCAGATATATCTGGTACCTATACCGGTCGTTTGTTGCCGTTAGCGGACTCAATTTCTAAGCTAATGTTGGCTAGTGCTGCACACTGTTGGCGGGGAGCTAAGCTGAAGAGAGGCAGGGCACTTGGGAGTGTGCATAACGTCACATCCTTTTGATCCGTCCTGAGTCCTGTACATAGAAATCAGTCCACAGGCTGTCATAGGCAAACAAGAAAGTCAGGAAGGGTCTCATTTTTATGTTACAATTCGTTCACACATAGGCAATACAAAGCGATCAATACAAAATAAAATGTTACATATAGTACCTTTAATGTTTGCAGGGAAGCTAGCCCTTAGTTAGATTTCAGGAATGCATTACAGGTCACCAGTTGATAAACAAGTGTGGAATTTTATTTAAATCTGCACATTTTTGAATGGAGTTTGGTGTGAAGTTTCCTCAGTTGTTCTGTATTTTTCTTATTGTCAAGAAATCCCATGAAAAAGACCAAAACCAACAATGTGTTGTTACCCAGTGCAACAGTGTGGCTTTAAAATGAGGCTTTGGATAAACACACAGTACTTGTTAGTAGAATTAATTAGTTTGTTGATTTTGATCATTTTCCACTGATCCGTTTCCACACTGTCTCCCCACAGATCCAGCTGTGGGACACTGCAGGTCAGGAGCGCTTCAGGAAGTCCATGGTGCAGCACTACTACCGCAATGTGCACGCTGTTGTCTTTGTCTACGACGTTACCAATGGTGCCAGCTTCCGCAGCCTCCCAGCCTGGATTGAGGAGTGCAAGCAGCACGCCCTGGGCACTGAGGTACCCAGGATCCTAGTTGGAAACAAGTGCGACCTCCAAGACTCCATTCAAGTGGGCACAGACGTGGCGCAACAGTTCGCCGATACCCACTCCATGCCCTTGTTTGAGACGTCAGCAAAGAACCCAAACAGCCAGGGAGATGGAAACTATGGTGGGGGAAACAGTGACCATGTTGAGGCTATTTTTATGACGGTGGCCCACAAGCTGAAGTCTCAGAAGCCTCTGGTATTGAGCCAGCCTCCTGGGGGATCAGGGGTTACAGTCAACCTGAACAGGGGGAGGGATGATGGGGGAGATGGGGCCAAGAGCTGGAGCTGCAGCAGCTGCTGAGGGAGAAAATGGAGGGAAAGAGGGAGACAACTTCAGCCTGAGGCTGCACAAGACTGAAGAGATTTGAAGATAGAAGGAGCTGAGGAAAGAGTGGAGGTCGAGAAAGAAAGAATGGATCTAGCAAAATGGCTTCATAATCGGCACAACTCATAGATGAATGTCTCCATTAGAAAAGGATGCATTTTTTCCAATGCTTAACTTTATAAATTACTTTAAATGGTTTTGGGGTAGTATTTACAGTATTATTGTTGTTGTGAAATGCCAAAATCTATTGTTGATTCATGGAATTCATGGGATATTAGTTGAATGCAATTCTTTCTTCAAAAAACATTTGCATAGGCAATATTTTAAATATTTTGAAACCTGCATTGTTAATATTTATGTTGGCTAGCTAGCAGTCTTCCCTGCCTTTGCTAATACCCTGCTAAATGTATCGCGTGTTATCACCAACAACTGTCGATCAGTGGAATAGTGTTGGCAAGAAGGTGTATTGCATCACCAGCCTGCACTTGCTAGCAGAGTAGATGTAAACAAAACAGCAACCCGCTCATAAAAACTTTGCTCCATAGTGGCTTCTGCCATAGTGGTCAAAAATGCCACAGGGTACCTTTTAAGTCTGGTTGCTTTAAATCCAAAGACTGAAAACCTTGATTCTTTAAAAAAATGTACATTGCATCATGAGGGAAGTCATTTCATATTCATTTTCTGTTTGCAGCAGATGCATAGCAAGCTCATTGATATCTTGCGGTTGATTTGAAAAAAGGGGTTAGTGGTAAAACTCTTGCGTGTTCATCCTACTTAAGAAAAAACGTGGGAATTACACTGAAGTAATCACATCCCACATTTTTCACACTTATTTACCTATAATCACAAGGAAATACTCAATTACTCTGTTTTTAATATTTACTCTAATTGTAAGTGTAGTTGAAAGCTTCTTACTGCTTGTCAGAAGTCTAGGCTTTGGACTAGTCGAGGCTCGTCCACACAACTTTGGGCTATAGTAGAGGGGCTGATGTGGAAAGGTCAGAGCATGGTCTGATTGGGGGCCTCAGGTCAAGAATTAGCTGCTGGTCCCCTTTTAATCCCCCTTCCCTCCCACTCTGTGAATTATATTATTATGCTGGTATATTACCTGACCTTATTGCTTAAGGTCTCAAAACCAAATTTTGGAGCAGGTTCCAGCTTAAAGCACATATGTCATTGGACATTGTCCTTTAGTACTTAATATTTTAAGTACAGAAAAAACAATTCCCAACAAGTGGCATTTGGGGCCCCTGGGATAGTTGCCCATTTTGCGTGGTTGGTAGTCCAGGCTTGAGTCAGAGTAGTTCAACTGAAAAGATGTTTCCTAAACCATCTGATTTGGTTGGTCCAGTCAGGTTGGGTGCATGTAATCTTTGTGAGATGGCCTGGGTTTGTTACAAATTTGAGAGTAGTCTTGTAAACAGCTGATGGGGCTAGCTGGAGAAGAAAGAAAAGTTTGATTAATAAAGAAAAAGTAACAACTGCAGCAACAGATAAGCAAGAGAAAAAATGACTAGCAGGCCAGAGGCTCCGGCAGTATGAGCACTCATCTTCTTTTAAGCCCTTTTGATGAGTAGAAGATGCTCATCTTTGGCCACTACAAGCATTTTTTCAAGAGTAGTTTGTGTCCCTTTTAAGACTGTGATTTTTACATAAAATAATTAATAATTTTACATAGCTGGTGAATATTGAGCAGTATTTAGCAACTAAAGAGCCAGATATTTCTCTCAGGAGTTGTTAGAGACCAAAAACAGAGCTAAACATTTGACAAATTAATGATAATGTTGCTAACTGCTGGACTTGTGAATAAGCAACCGTTTGCTAACAACTTTGCCTCTGTCTGAGTATAAACTGCCCCACAAAAGAGCAATGGTTTTCAGACAGGAATCCATGGCACAAATGCATCTTTTGAATAAACTGCGTGCTTGCTAACTGACCATGAGGTGACGGTTAGCAAGCTGTATTTTCCCTCTTCAGTAAGTCTTTATTGAACAAAATGGTGTACAATGGTGAATAAAATGTGAGGCTAGCTGACCGTTAGCCAGCTTCATTTTCCCTCTTCAGGAAGTCGTTATTGAATGAAATGGTGTACAATGGTGAAAGAAATATGAGGCTAGTCAGTCACAGACTGACTAGTGCTAGCCCTGCTGGCAAGCTAACTGCTACAGTAATTAACCAACTAGTGAATGTTGTGTTCACAGCTTGTTTCCACTGCCCCCAAGAGGCCCCCCCCCCCCCAAAAAAAAATATTTATCACAGTTTTAAATTACACTTATTTCTGAGGGACAGTAGCTTTGTTTAGCTCACTTTGTTAGCATGCAGCACCAGAGCTAACACTCAACATACTGGCAGCATGTGATATTGCTAGAGTTTAGGTGAATCCTTTAAATCTGCCAAACTGGCCTGCTATACAGTAGGAACCTGTTATTTGTTCCTGCGCTCTGAGATGAGGGGATGTAACCAGGAATAGTCTATGAAGGTGATGATAAAGGGTGCAAAGGAAACCTATGGAATTTGGGAATGGAATTTAGAGAGAATTGATTTTGTTAGTTGCATTCGCCCGTTCCATCATCTGTATATGAAAGGCTGCAAAACAGCTAGATTGGTAAACAAGAATATAGTTCTGTGTAGGCTAACAATGAAAACACATACCTCTCATAGTGTGTAAGGCTTTGTAGTGTGCACTTCTACATGTACATGGATGCCTATACCCACTACTTATCCTGTATGTACACTTGTGATACAATGTTCAACCTGTCTCGCAAACACCATTGTATGATAAAAGCTGACATTGTTTGATTCTTCATGATGCACAATAGGCTGGAGTCCATATCATGCTACTTTGCAACTTTGTGTCTTTGGATGTTTGTTGTGGCCACAGCTGGTCCTGTGGCTCCTCTGCTGATCACCACCAGTTATGCTGTACATTCATGTTTTCTTGAAGGATATGGACTAACTGCCTTCTCTCAGGACTCACTGTTCAGAGGCTATGCACACGGATGAAAAAAAAAAAAAAACTAGCACAGAGACAGGCCGTGCTAGCTGCATCTGTGTGTCGCTTGTCAGCAATGTGACAACAGTGGAAGACATCCTGTGGGTGTTGTATTGTTTTAGATTTGGTTGCTGCTTTCTTCTGTTCTTTAAGTGTCCTTTGTTTTTGCCTTACATTTCTTCACTACAACCATGAACAAGTAATGCTACTGTATCTCTTAAAGCAAATGCCCAGAAAGAAAAATCTCAATTACACAATGGTATTAATTCAATGAATGAAATTATTTGGGACAAGAGAAAAAGGGAGACACTTGCAATGGTTTTGTCATGTATAACCTTGCAATAAAACTACCCTGAACATTTCAAAATGTGGAGTCATCTCTCTTTAGAAAATCACTTGATGAAATAGCTCAAACAGATCAGTCAGGTTTATTTATTAAATACACATAAAATCTCTTAGAATGTATATATTGAGAACACAACTCACTTTCACACAGCATACAGGGAATTAGGCATTTCAGTATTGACAAGTCACATATACAGGTATTCAACTTTGGCAAGGTTTAAATGAGTTTGGCGACAGAAATCATAAGAGCACATGAAGACACTGCCACAGTCCAAAGTGCTTGGTCTAATCAAGAGCACAAACGACTCGTATATCTCTCTTTACAATGTTCCAATCTGACATCCTCAGCTTCACTTGAGTCTTGAGATCCCCCTCCTCTCTGGAATGGAGAAAACAAATAGGGATGTGTAGTACAAGTCTCTCTAATGTGGATGTGTGTCAGGTCAGTCTGCTGTACGGAGGCAGTTTGGAGGGACCCTCCTCCTCAGTGGTGCCCTGGTCAGTGGACTGAGCTGGAGAGTTGAAAAGCCTGTCATCACCACCTGGTGGACACAGAGGAGAACTACATTACAGGAGAGCATAGCTCTAACACTACACACTACACACACACACAGTAATATCAGCAGCAAGTACTTTGAAGACAACTTCTAACAGTTCTTACCTTGCCAAGTACAAACCATCTCAGTGTCCCCAGGATCACACTGAGGAACCAGTGTCTCCTGCAACACACACACACAAAAACACAAGATAATGTCACTCCTCTACAAGATGTCAATTTTTTCAAGGAATAATCGAGATACGCTCTGTCAAGTGGAAGCAAAACATTAAAAACCACCAAAGTGGAGTTTATCTGACAGCAATGTTACAATATTCCACAGCATGTCCTGAATTGAGGTATCTCTGTGATACTGTGAAACACAGTCTGAGACAACTGCTGGTGGTTGTTTGCTAAACCCCTTCTTCTAACACTAACTGGCCTAACACTAAAAAAGCATTACTTCCAAAGCCAAGGAGTGCCAGCTAACTACATTATTTTGTGGGGTTACAGATTATGTTAGAAAAGGCCCTGTTCAGGACTGGAACATCCACTCATCACACCGGTTCTGGATGCTACCACATTAGAGTTTAGGGTAATGTTAGTGGCCCTGTTCTGTTTTTTATTAGATTTGAGGAAGTTTACACTATAGAGGCAAACTTAAATTACCCATGATAGCATAATTTTTGCCAAACACATCAGTTAGTCCTCATACTCAAAGCTTTTCTTTTATAACATCAACTCTTATAACTGAAATATACTGTTTGAAAATAATAATTAAGCATGAATCTAACCTCTGTCTTGCCTGTCCAAGCATGTTTTTAACATAAAAAATGTAAAGTAGGTATCTGAAGAGGGTTATGTTAGAAACAAAATGACATCTGAGCTTATGTTTTTCATGAACATACTTTTAATACTCGGGCTAACTAGCTCTACACTGCAATACAAGAACATTAGTCTTTTATTTCCATGTCTTCTTACATGGATCATTAGCCGGTGAGGATGCTAACTTTTTGTCTGAGACATGCAGCTTTAGCCTCAGTCTTTTACCATAACATGCATGTAGCCATCATGTGCATATTTATATACTTTAACCCTTTTAGAGGGTTGAAGTTTTAGAACAAGTCAGAGACAGAGTGTCAACCAACTCATCGAGCTAACAGTGGCTTAATTAACTAGCTAGCTACAGCTGATACAAGCCGCCAGCGACAGTTTACATTTCAGCCAACAAAATTGATGGTTGCCAGCTGGAAATGAGAGGCTGCTTTTGTCTACATCTGTCTAAAATCAAGGTACCATTGTTTCAAAAATGACTAAAGAATTTTCCGTCATAAACCTGCCACTGTTCTCAGTGGAAACTGCATATGAGCCGAGCTAGAACTAAAAGCTTGACGTTAACTAAGAGAGGTGGGGCTTAGCAAAGGGTCAATAAAGTACATCAGATTGTTTTTGCTCTTTTTAAAGCCATTTGTGGTGACTGTGGTCTTCCCTACCAATCCAGTTCTGGCATCATAGCAGCCACAGCAGGGAAGACTACGGCAGCCCACATAGGCGATGAGAGAGGAGAAAGCCAAGCTGATGGTGCAGGTCAGCAGTATGGTGGCGTTGGCCCCTTTCACCATCCGATGAAGCACAAACGTCTGAGCAGAGAGACAAAGGATGTATAAAACTGTACTAAGTAGACATAGCTGTGATGTTGTCGTTGCACTTCCCACAGATTACAGTGTGGCCTTTTAAAACAAATCTCACCTGGGTTGTCCCCAGACGTGTATACATGTACTTCTGTGTATGTGGTTGGCGCTGAAAGATTGTCTATGACAATGTATCTTGAAAACCAAAGTGTTGGCCAAAAGGCAATCTGGCACTGTATGAAAGATTAGGGAGTCACAAAAATCATTAAGAGAATCAACCTCTGTATATCATGAATATTCATAGCAATTTACCAAAAAGCATCAGACTGACTGAGCATGACATCCTCAGGCCTCATTGCTAGTGGTGCAAAAATTGGCCAACAACTACTGTAGTTACTAGTCTGAGTGTTCAAAACAGTTTGCAGTTTTAAAGGGCTACTCCAGCAATTCAGCTTTGCACTTCCATAAAGCTCAAGGACTTGCAAGAGACAGATTTCAAAAGATTCAAAAAACGGTTGACATGGAAGCATCAGAGGCTGAGATATCCTTTATCTCTAATATGGGTTAAGTTCCACAAAAGCTGGATCCTGCTTCCCATAATGCAATTCCAAAGTGTCTTTCGTTACAACCTCTCTGCCTGAAAAACACCTATGTATTCCAACCTCCATACCCCCAGTTTGTAATGCAGGCTTTCTGTTATAAAGTTGTAGTCTCCAAGCCCAAACTGAGATAACCCTGGTGACATTATCAGGATTATTTTCTCAGACTCAAGACTGTGTATTGTGCATACACAGACACTCAAATTCACACTAAACAATCAGACTCACACACACTTAAACAGTCATGTGGACTTAAAGCTGGGGTAGGCAAAACCTTCCGCCTCTCTCTCTGCTGCCTTGTATCACTCCGCTAAGCCCCTCCCACCAAACCCACAACTTCGACCGGCAGCAGAAGGAGTCGGTTCCCCTGTGAAACCTTATGCCTCGTAGGGCTCGCTCTCCCCGGCGTGAGCCTCACCGAGACCGAGGTCCCTGTTGCCGCAACTTGTCTTCAGAGGCAGCTGCAACGCCATCTAACAGCGGGATGAGAGGCTAGCACACCACACACACACACACACCACTGGCCCCCCTCAAAAGTTAGTGTTCACACACGTGTTTTGTACTATACGCCGCTGTAGGCAAAGGAGGTATTGGAACTTTACCACAAGTTGCAGGATTTTCCACCATTGAATCAGGCTTTCACTGTCTGAAGGGACGTGTACGCTCATCTGCATTTGTAGAACAGCCAATAGGAACGCCCCCTCTCTCTGAAATGACCTGTGATTGGCCAAGTCTCCCGTCACGGGCTAGATTTTCTAAAGCCTGAAAACAGAGCCAAGAGGGGGGGCTGAAGTAGATGTTTACTCTCAGACCACTTGAATTACAATACGCTGAACGGTTATTATGGAATTTCTGCCCAATGTTGCCAAAAAAATACTGCCTATCCAACCTTTAATGGACAACATTTGCAGTTTTTATTTTGCGAGCTGAGTTAACGCAATTTTGTTCTGCTGTGCAGTCCTCACGTGTATGGTCTTGACAATGGTGTATGGTCTAAACTTTGACCATTCAATTAACTAATACTAATACTAATACTAATAATAATAATAATAATAATAATAATAGTCTCCACAATGACCATCAAGCTGAATTACCACCTCTGGCAGTCTCAATAAAAACTATACAAACCTTTCTTACAGCAGTATCACTTGTCAAAGCAGGAAAATCACAGGTGTTACTAATTACTTTAACCATGGCTCCATCTAATACCAGTGCCCTGTTATTCCTGAATGGAATGCAGCCACTATTCATATAATTAATTACACCTGTGTTTGACAAATCCACTATGAGTAAGGTCTATATGATTCACCACATTGCGTATCACCCAAAGGAAATCTTTTGTGGTAGTGCATCTAGACGTGTGTGTGTGTGTGTGTGTGTGGTGGTTACCACTTGAGGACTGTCGTGGTGGTGGAAGACCTCTTCGTCCTCCTCCCCGTAGGTGAGCGTCAGACAGGAGTAACCTGATATACACACCGCAGCCACACAGGAGAGTCCAGCTGCTACCACCATCACACTCACCTGCGGGGACACAAAGAAAAGTTCAGCAAAAGAAAATGACACTGTGTGTGTGTGTGTGTGTGTGTGTGTGTGTGTGTGTGTGTGTGTGTGTGTGTAAGAGAGAAAGAGAAAGTGTGTATTTCTCAGTAAATGATACTTCATTAGGTTTATTTTACAAATATTAAATAGATGAGCTATGCCCCAATGTCAGACCAAGTCGTGCTGTTGTAGTAAACTATGATAATGGAGAGCAAGTATCAAAGAAAAATGTTGAGAAATTTATTTGGAACTCTGGAAAAATCCAGGCCAATGTTCATTCACCATCTTATTATTTATCACACAGACTAAAAAATATCTTATGAGTCATAGTTCCAATTTAATTTGTACCCAGAATTTTAAGTTTATTATAATTTAGGCCAGACCTATATATCTGCAGATATTAGCTTAATGCAGATATATGGGTACCGGTGTATATGTTGGCTAATAAGTAACAAGAAAAAGTGTCTCCACTACAAGGTTTGTCCACCAGAGAGCACGGGCAATCTGTAAAATGTCCCACTCAGTACTGTGTACTATGTACTTTGGTCACAATTCTAAATTTAAAAAAAAATCTAAGGCATCTGTAAGATTGTTAAAAAAATTACTATCGGCCAATAATTCATTATTGGAACTCCCAAATATCGATAGCAGTGTCAGCCTCAAAAATCCAGTATCGGTTGGGCTATAGTGTCGAATTCTCTGTTTCCCCTTCAAATAATGTTCCTTATAGCACTGGACTCCATGGTTAGGGTTAGGGGGTTAGGGGTTAGGTTAGGTTATGATTTGGTGTCACAGAGATGACTTGCTGGCCATATAACTAAGTTTGGGTTTAGGGTGTAGGTTAAGGTAAGGGGAAACAAAAATCAAAGGTGAGACATGCTTGGACACAACACCCCTGCCCGAGTGTGTCTGTGCACACCATTGCTGAGATAATGTAGAACTCTGCCATATGTAGTGTTTTGTGAATTTATGCTTGTGTTCCCATAAGAATGTTACAGGTAGGAGATCAAAATGCTACAAAGGATTATTGTAAATAAATAAAGTGTTCTATGATATTATAATTTCAGTGTTGAGTATCACATACTCACTGAGTCTCTGTAGGAATAGTGTTCTTTGGAAAACCAAAAAGAACTTGCAACGAAAAGGAAGTAATCCAAAAAGAGGACATTGCCTTGATTTAAAAAGTGCACATACAAAGATAACAGAGTCAAGAAACCATCACACTTACCAGTATAGAGTTTTTCCTTTGGGAGGCAAACAGCGCCAGAACACCTGGAGAGGCCATGATCTAAAAGGAAGTGAGGCCTGAATGAAATGACACACAAGCAGCAAGGAACAAAAGCCGGTGCACAGGTTGTTGTAGAAAAACATTGTCCTAATTACAACCAATATGTCCCGTTATCGCTTACATGAGGTTCACACCAGACTTCAGGACATTTAGTGTTGCCTTATAGACAAACCTTTTGGCAGAGCAAGACTTAAGGGTGGCAAACCGCCAGTTTTGAAATGTTTTTTTAAATGAATGAATGCCAAAATTAAGATCCTAGCCATTTGTAAAAGTTGTTAAGTCATGGTCCAATATGTAGGTTACACGAGGAGGAAACCTGCTGCCAAATTTGACTACTATGCATGTTATTGCCTTATAGAACACGGACACTATCGTTGGTCGTAAGGTCAGTCCATACGTTTTGATAACGGTTTAACGAGGCCGTATTGATTAACAACTGAAAAGAGTTTCTGATAGAGGATCAATATCTCACCAATCCTCCCCATACCGGTGTCCTGGTGGTACTCAGCGGGGTATCCTTGCGGAAAACAGCGTCCATGAACCCACACACCACACAAAGACCCGCACAAGCCATCTGCAAGATACCGAGGACGAGCACGCTCTTCTGGTTGAAAATGAAGTACCTGTATCGGTCCATCTCCAGGCATTAACCTGATTAAAAAGTCCCCTGCTACCAGTCCGTATCTCTCCACGGTCAGAGGTGAAGTTTAGCTTGTGGGTGCAACTTTAAGTTAGCTTGATCCTCGGTGTCGTTTTGTGGCGTTTCTGTGTCAAAAACGTGAGTCCCGGTGGTGACAACTGCTACTCATGTTTCTGAAAACTAAAATATAGATGTTTTCATTCCAGAAAGCCGCACTTATTTTATATTTCTCTCCAGCGGTGTGTATCTTCCGGGCTAGGTTTGTTTTAGTGTTGGTTCAGCAGGTAGCTTATCCATTAACCTGGCTGACCAGCAACAGGTAGGAAACGGGGGAATTTGTTTCCCAGAGTTTGGACTCTCAGGCTGCCAAGCTCCGCCCCCTACTCATGCAGTGAGATTTATAGGCGTTTTAAACAGAAGATTAGCCTAAAACATCGATTCCCTCAACCAAATATATGGATTTGTGAGTCAGAGTTAAATAATTTCTGCTTCAAAACCTGTAATAGTTCTACATTTGACCCGTAGAATGGGTAACATTACATAGGCTTGCATGAAAGATTAATTAATTCCGGATGCTGTCTGCAAATATTGTCACGTGAACCTAGCACTGTTCTTTAAGGGACTAAATAATAATAAATGTTATATTAAGATTAGGCAAATTCAAGCAAGTTCACATTTGTATCACCAGGTGTATGAAAAACACATGAAAATGTACGAACTTTGGATTTATGTATTGTAAGGTATTTAGCTTTTAGCATTGCAGTAATTCACTTCATTTGCATTAACAGCATGTAATAGCGTTCTTTTTTGTATCCTTAATCAGACATCATCAGCTCTTAATTTTGAGCCTCAAACTTCAAAATACTTGCAAATCACAATGTACTATATATAAAATACCAGAGTACTTGTAGTACAGGTACATTTTTCCAAGAACTCACCTTTGAAAACACTAGACTATTTAGTTTTCCATTTTAGACTTTTACAAAAGCCCAATTCATTCAGGTGAATTGTTTTACGTTTTCATCTTGATAGCAACATGAAATACTACATTATCTTTATTAGATAAATAGTAGTCTGAGATGACACACAAACTAATTACATCATATGATAAATGAGGCATGTGGATTGATTTTCTTTATGTTGGACTTTATTTTATAGCGTATGAACACAGATAATTAAGTTAGAAAAGTGGAACAAGCTCACTGTCGTTCTTTCCAGTAGTGGTAGACCATCCATTATTACCTGTTCCTAAGTTACAAATCACCTCTATGAAGCTCAGGAAATACAGTACTTTACCAATTTCAGACATTATAAATAAATTAGTCACTGTAATATATACCGTATGCTAAGTTACACTTTTAAAAATGTATGGATCGGGCCACAGCTGAATTAGTTCAAATGAAGTGTAAACTAGACAGTTTCACAGGTAAGATTAATACTGTGCTGTTAAACTAACACCTCGGGAGCCCGGTTAAGTAAACTGCAGCCGTTGTGTAAAAACTGACATACAGTTAAGTGAAGAAAAATGGTAGTAGTTTTTCATCATGTCCTAAATTTATAAGCACCAACCATGAGCATATAAATCTTGATTTCCATATGAGTAATATGTGATGAATAAGACAGTGGTCAAATCAGACAGCACAGCACCTCCAGCCAGAGACATGTAATCTCTAATGACATTTGGTTTCTTGCATAGTTCTTGTGTCGCTTTGGCCTTGGATCTCTACGGCCTCCATTCATACTGAATTGCTCAAGCAGTATTCCACTTGAATGCCATATGAAGCATAGTAACATCTAAAATATCTATGGTGTGGTTTGCAGCTGCAGGGGATATCAGGTGCCATAATGCTGCAGGAGTCTTGTAAGGTGGTAGCACAGGTAGAGGGGTGATTTATTGTCCAGAGAAATTCATCTGTATTGTCACTGGCCAGTGGGAGCCGCCTGTCTCTTCTGGAACTCCTCCAGCTCCTGCTTGTACCAATCAGGGGCCTCAGGGCCATTCTTCCCTGTTGGCTCGTGATCGTAACCATAAGCAACAGTTAGCTCCTCATTTTTCTGCACAGCCCTCAAGGTTCGGATACACTTGATAGGTCCAAAACAAGGGTGGACAAACCTGAATAAACCAAAAATAAAAGACATTCAGACAAGAAACACAACCACCATATTTTCACCACGCTTTCCTTTTGAGAAATGTTAAGATGCTTGACAATGATTCACTATTATCATATATCAACAGTATTTTTGGGGCATATTATGCCTTTACTAGAGATTTGAGAGGGTAGAGATGACTTGTACTCACGGGTCATATTTGCAGTTGGGGGTGAAGGAGTGGTTTGCCTTGTGACCCAGAGAGGCACAGTATCTCTCTGTCTGGTCAAATGGCTGAGGGACGTCGATCACCGTATCCTCGTCCAGTGAGATTGTGTTGCCATTCAGTGCCCAGTCTCTTCTGTCCACCTGTAGTCATGTAGTCAAGACAAATGGTTTAAGGGTCGCAAAAATGTAAAATATTTCAACCACTGATCCATTATTTTAAAAGGTAACAATTTGAACTGTTCACCCATTACTTTTAGCTGTCTATTTTAACCACCATTACTTTTTGCTATTTGAACTGTTTTATCCATTACTTTAAGCTAACCGTTTCCACTGTTATACGTTACCTTAGTCTAACAATTTTAACTGTTCACCCATTATTTCTAGCTATATATTTTAACCACTTTTAGTTATTGGAACTGTTTATCCATTACTTTAAGCTAACTATTTTAATAATTTATCCATAAATTTTAGCTAACTCTTTCAACTTCTCTGCTCTGCTCCTCTGCTTTATTTGCACCATTTGTACTCTCAACATGTGGTGTTCAGGTGTTCCAGTTGACTCAATATAAGGATATTTTTTATTATTCAGATATTCAATTTGTAATTTCTATTTTTTCCAAATCAGTTTAGCTACTCCGCAATCCGGGGTCGTACCCCTGTTTGGGAATCTATGCTCTTAATGATTTCATACCTCAGAGTGTGTGATGCGTACTCCATTGTAAAAAGCCATCACAGTGTCAGACTCAGCACCTGTCTTGGCAAACAGGCCCTGTCCTGCTCCTTTGATCATAGAGTCTGCCACAAACACCCTGACACACAGAAACAATATGAAGAACTGTCTTGAAGTGGCTCTGCCCCAGTATGATTCAAATTCCAATGGTGAATTCAGGAAGAGATTTATCAGGCTAGCAGTATGTAAAGCTTACTTACATTTGGCTCTCATAAGGGTCAGGAAGCAGAGTGTGGGTGGCGATACAGGTGGATGTGGACTTGTCGTACGAGTACACAGGACCTTAAAAAGTATGTCATGTTAATGTCTCTCTCTCCATTAAATACAAGAGTGATATAAACCAGAACTGCAGAGGACAATCTGAAATTACAATGTGACTTATACAGTTTCCAGCACATCACCTTTAACTACTACAAGAATGACACCATGATGTCACCATAAATATCCTAAATGCAGTACACCATGATGTCCAAAATGCATATGATGAATTAGCTAAATGTAACACAGACTAATGTACATTTTTACAGGATAAACACTACATAAAGTTCTAGTTAACATTTTTGACAGAATATATTATGTATACACAGGAGAACCTGAAGACCCATACCATCATACATTTTGTTATGAGTATACACAATGTAGACTGCATCACTATCTTTGTTTGAATTTTGTAAATGTATTGTGACATCATGTGCTACATTTTGAATAATCATCGTCATTGTCAAGATCAGTATATATCTCTATATCGGAATATAAAATTACAAACACTGTGATAGAAGATTTTATTCATATTACTCACTCTTAGATCTTGAAAAACAAATGTGACCAATTTCACAAAAGGAGACAATTCTAAATGGATCCATTAACTCCTGAAGCTTGTATGCAAAAAAAAGTATATTACCACCTCAACCTAAGTGCACTTTCCCATCGTAGAGATGACATCTGTACTTACTGTTGGGTGTGATTTCGAAGCGTGGCCTTCCGCTCTCTTTGGAGATCATGGTGGCGAGGCGAGCCTTGATTAGCTCTCCATCTACAAAGCTTCCATAGAGAGCTGTACGTCCATCAGGGTAGATGTATGCTACAGATTCACCGGTCATCTCCCCATCCTCATTCACCTCCCCAAACACACAGCCTCTGTCCTAGACGCACCACAGTACACACCAAAATGCACAATACACACAGTCAGCAAAGACCATTCATTTACTTTACTTCTACTACAGTATGTTCGGTATGTGCAAAACTCGTGCACTGTATCATGATTGTTTCTGTGTCTTAAACAAAGCTTTCAAGAACATATAGAATCATATAGAACTTTTAATGGTAAGATAAATACAGTATTTCCTAAATATGGCCTCAGAAGTGCTTGAACTCAGGTAACCAAGTGAATTCTTCATACATGTAAACACAGTCAGGGTGTTGCAGTGAGCACTGAGCTGACTCACAGGGTAGTAGACCCAGCATTCCCCACAGCGAGTGTTGTCTTTGTACTGGCCCTTGAACACCAGGTTGCCCTCTCCACCGAACTCCTGAGCGGGCCCGTTGAGCTCACCATCCACATACGTCCCATGGAGGACACCGCCATCTTCATATGTATACACCCCCTGGCCCTGCAGAGCATCATCTACATAGAAACCCTCCAGGGTACTGTGGAGGAGAGAGACAGAAAGAGAGATGCAATGAAAAACAAGCTATTATTAAATGTAATCACCTTAAGGCAAGTAGGGTAAAATAAAGGGATCTACACCAGTGTTGTAGTCTACGTGATACACAGGTATACGCCATATACCCACTAAGAAAGCTCCAGGATTTCCATATACCCACTTAAAAAGGTGCAAACAATATAGTTTGTGACAGAACTTTCACTTTAGCAATTTGTTTTCGCAAATACCGGCTCGAGAGATGCGTCAGCAAACCGAACAAACGTTGCCGAACATGCAGAGAAACCGTCGTCGTCTTTCCTCGCCCCCACCTGAAAACCTCCACCCACTGCCACCGTGACCAGAGACAGTGTAGGACCTAGGCTACATACCATACTACTTGTTGGGAACAGGTGTCCGACTACAAACATGGTTGTGGGCCACATGCACCATTCTAAGCCAATCATTTCAGACCATTAACCTGCAGTTGCAGTCACTAGTCCTGCAAAACAGAGATTTTCTCAAAGTACACACATCGTGGATGCCTTAAAAAGTAACGTCCAAGCAGTGAGTGACTGTCTCCTCCAGTCATGTGAAATCACCAGGAATGGTAATTAACACTTAGAACTCTAATGCCTCAATTTGCAGCAATTTTTGCATGTTTATATTATATTGCTGAGGAGAAAAAAAATGTAATATTTTGAGTAAAAAAATTGTAATTTCAGAGACTAAAGAGGTAATATTTTCAGAAAAAAGTTGGTAATTTTGAGATTAAATTGAGATAATACTGAGAAAGAAAATCGTAATACTTCAAGACTAGAGTGGTAATATTTAGAGGAAAAAAGTGGTAATATTTTCAGATTAAAGTGGTAATCATTTTAGAAAACAACTGCAATATTTTGAAAAAAAAGTCTATATTTAATAATATTTCTAGGATAAAACTGTGATATTTTCAGAATAAAGTACGAACATTATGAGAAAAAGGTTGCTTTGAGAACAAATGTTGTAAGTTATGATTAGATTGGGTAAATTAGGTTAAACATGCATGTTTAAGTATTTCCTGTCCACTGTACTGTTGTTCCTTGTACTGCAATATTTGTACTGCAATGTAGTGTGACCAGTACACAGCCGTGGTATATGTCTGCAGACTATGTCACCTCTGGTTCCCTTCTTGTTGGTCGATGTGACTACCACAGGTGACTATTAGCCCTGTTCGGGACTGTCTGATCCACTGAAAAGTTTAGGGAGGCGGTTGTGCACTGCACTTAAATGGAGATGGGGACAAGTCACTCAAAGATCCGTTTTATGCTTTATAGGAAGTGTTTTCAAAAGTATATATGGATTTCACCAGAGAAAAGCCTTCAAGGATGAGAATATATTAGTTGCTTTGGCAAACGTACATCTTTAACTTCCTCACTTCTGATAAAATGCTTTTCTATGGAAAGCACACACAGGGCTAGGTGCTTGTCAGAGCTTTGACTCACTGTGTCTGTCTAAATGGGCTATTAGCGAGATATCAGCAGAGCATTAAAGTTGACTCAATGCACAGTATACTATTACAACAGCTGACTCTAGCTACCTTTCATATCATGTGAAAAGTCATAAAGTCGACTGTGTTTCATCCTTTTCTGATACCATGAACCTGTGTTTTGACCTCTACATTCTTTGGCTCAGTCTGGAGGAAATCAAGTCTCCACTGTGCTTCAGCCACTGCTTCAAAACATGTGGACATGTAAGTACATTTACATAGATTTAAGTGGTTTCATTTCATTTTAATATCCTAAAATATTTTAAAATATGGTGCTTCTTGGTGAAACCTATAAATTCAGGTCATTTGCAACCCTCATTTGACTGTTTACTAATGTAGTATTAAAATCTTCCAATTTTTTAATTTCATTTTAACTTTATAATTAAAATATTCGTAATATTATGACATTTTCCTCAAATTTACTTCCTTAATTCTCGAAATGTCAGTTTTTTCAGTGGCCCTAATACACCGTCGTAATTTCGCAGAATGTGATTTGAAACTAGAACATCTCAACAAGCTTTTTAAATACAGACACTACTGTTAGTTTGTTGAAAATGTACTGCTCTGATAAACAATCATGGCAGTTGAGTGGCTGAGGTAAAATGGTCAAGTTTTTTTGTCTTATCCTTACGGTACCTTCCATCAAAGAAGAAGAACTTGCCCTTGCCATTCTTCTCTCCGTGGGTGAAGTGTCCTTCAAAACGATCACTGGACGAGTAGGTTATTGTGCAGAACCCACAGGGCTGACCATCTTCATCCAATGGACCTGAATACACACACACACACACACACACAAATAGAGATAAGTTGTGTCTGATCATTTGACTCGATTCTTTGCTTTTGTAATTTCTCTCTGCCTCATGACAGTCTTACCTGCTTTTTAGCACATACTAGCACCACTATACAGAAAACACTGTGGTCTGATCAGATAACATGCTTTATCTAATGTAAGCCGCATGTCTGTCTATATATTTGGATTACCCTCAGTAGCCCTCAACCCAAACTCTGCCTCCACCCAATGATTTATCACTAAATAGGTCTGGCCTTAAAGGGAAATTATGGTATTTTTAAACCTGGGCCCTATTTTTTTTACACATTTTGGGGTCTAAATGACTAATACTTACCAATAGTTTTGGAATTGGTCCAGTAGATCGCCTCCATCAGCATCTGCGAACGGGCTGCAATGGCTGCAACGCAATCCTTTGGGGCGATCTACTGGACCAATTCCAAAACTTTTGGTAAGTTAAGTAGGTATTAGCATTCGTCAAAATTTTTTAAATGTCTGTTGTGAATTTACTTTGGACAGAACTGTCAAAGAAAGCATGTTCTGAGGTCCCCTGCCAATTAGTTTCTTTACCACTTTGTAAGTCTGCCTAAACCCTTTTCTCCATTCCACCAATGAGTAATTAAAAGATCCCTGGAAAAACTCACCACACCAACACTTTTTGGCCACTTAAGGACAGCGGAACAAGCTGTAAACATTGACATATTATCATCTTATGAAGACTGATATGGCTTATGTGTTGGCAAACAGCGGCTTCACATCCAGCAGAGAGGAAGCAAAAGTATTCATCTGGAGTCGAGTTTCTGGCCACCTGACAAATGGAAGTCCAATATTCACTCTCCGTTTAGCTCTGGCTTGGGGTACAACCAAAGTCTCTTAATTGCATCCACGTTTCCCTCACTTGTGTCTTAGTCCCTCCCACCAGGGATGCATGGAGAGACGCAAGAAAACCATGAGAGGAGAGAAGAAACGAGGAAATCTGTTTTTAGAGAAATGAGACGTCCTTTGCTCTTAAGCGATGTCTGTTTCTGATGACGGCTGCAGCTGATCACAGCTGGATCAGCTGCCAGTCAAGTTAACAACTTTAGATACTTTTTATGGAGTTTGTGTCTGCACATGTGCACTGCCCTAATATTAATAAAGGCAAGGCACACAGTTATCACTGGCAGAGCAGCAGTGTTTTTTTCTCTGTAGCCTGTTACCTGTTTAACAACTGCACATGAATAATATGATGTAAAATGTGTTTCTTGCTGACAGACAGACTCTCTCTGACTTTAATTGTATCCATAATAAAAGTTAATGGGGGAAATAACAGATCATGAAAAGAAAAATCTTCCTAATAAATAACGAAAGTTGTTTCTGGTTCTTTTGTTGTTCAGACCTACAATTAACACAGATTGAAATAAATAAATTCAAATAAAATATAAAACTTGGGAGTGATACACTTGAGTTTAATCTGTGATCTGTCTTCACTCCGGTATGAAACTCCACTGATTGTTGTGATGTATCAGATCAGTCCGATCTGCTGCAGCGTCCAATCAATAACTGATATCCAATAAGGGGGCGTGTCAGCTGGTAAAAGACTTCCGTGAAGGCTGCTCTCGTGTATCCTCGCTCATGGCTCCTCAGACATCGCTCCTCGAAGCACAAATAAGAGCTTTGGGACGGCCTTCAAGATGGCGGAGCAGAACAACTTCCAGTTCAAGCGAGGAGCGAGGAAATATCAAATAAGAGACTTGAGATGCACCTTTGGTCTCCATCATAGACTGTATACAAAGATGGACGACATGACAGCTGCCTAAAAGTGAAGCAAAAACATCTTGATCGCCCCCTGGTGGCTGACTGAAGTATAGGTCATGGTCACCGCCCCCAGCATGTTAGTGGATGGGCCAAACTGAAAAATCGAAGTACACTTCAAATACATTTTTCCCAAAGATGGTTTCTGTCATTTTAGGTAGTTCTTATCACGCTGATGTTTGTTCAAGTGTTCGTTTTTCTGATAAGTTTGTCTTTAATTAATTATTTGATGCAATAAAAAGGGGGTGTGACATCATGATTGACACCTGTGATTTGCTCGCGATTGGTTCAGGCAGGTGAGTGGGGCGGGACCTCGATACCACTACTGTGCAGACTCTGGAGCCAAATGACGTCACCAGTGCAAGATGGCAGCTCCCATATGCTGATATTTTGGCTTCATTTTTGTACAGTGGGATGAAGTGGAGACATGTCGTCCATCTTTATACAGTCTATGGTCTCCACCAACTCCTGAGAAAAATACTTGACTGAACCGAACAGTAAAACTGTGGGTTGTACAAAACAGTAAGCCAAAATACACTGAAACGCTCTCTAGATCTGAGGGGAACTGCATAGTCTGGTGATAATTCTAAAGGGGGTGATTATCAACAACCCCTCTCACATTATACATAGTCATTTTATTCATTGTTAATTTAAAAATACTGATTAGTGCAGCTTTAATGTTTTTAATTTTTCAGGAATTGTAATGTGCTACATGATTCTCAAGCTTCTCTCATCTTAGCATATTTTAAATGATTTTAACTCTGTTCACGCTGACATGAAAAACTTGCATTAGTAACTTCATTCGTAAGTTATATATGGACGTATATAGAAAGAAACCCCTAAAATAGCAGTGATTTGAGCCCATTTTGAGCTACTGTATTTCGAGTGCCCTTTGTAGCCTATATCGATATTCGAACATGTCTTTGAAGCAGGAATGACAGGACTTTGTTAAACAAGAGATGTCTTTTATAGAAAATATTGACTCTATGGGTTTATAGCAGTGGGTCACAGGTATGCTGAATTTACTAGAAGACCCTAACAACTCATAAAAGATAATGTTCCATGACGTGCGGACATTAGAAAAAGAAGCAAACATTGCCATTTCTCCAGTTTTGTAGTCGATTTCTACACACAAAAAGTAATTCAGTTAGTGTTGTTTACACATACCGTAAACAACACTACTTCGGTGAAATAATTCCCAGTCTAACCGCTCTCATCGATACACGAGATAAGAGATAGAATGTATCAAAACACCAGACCTATTGATGTAATACAGTGTTGCTAATTATCATAAACCAAGCACAGACTATGAAAAACAAAAATGTAACCGTTCATGTTATTTTACATTTCCGGCCTAGTCAAATCTTTCCAGCAGCCACGCTGGTAACGGGACACTGATATCACCCAGGCCGCCCTCACTCGTCTGTCAAGCGGGTCGTCTTCTGGAATAAAGTCCCTGGCGCACTTAAGTTACCGAGCGGGCCCACTGACAGACTGACTCATGGAGATTTTCGGAGAACTGACATCAGAATCTAAAAACAGAGAAATATCGTATATAGCCTAAATTTCGTCCTTTACAAGGAAATAAACTGAAAGAAAGATGTCGCTTACCTTCCACCACCTCTTCTATATTTTCATCATCGCTGTCCATGCTGCAGGAGGCTGCTGGATGACCGCACCACAGATTTGACTGCTTTTCCTGTCACCCATGGGGCGTCATGTGGGCATTGAAGGGTCCGGCTGCGGCCTGTAGACCAGGGGGCGCGACGTGAGGGGGCGCAACGTGAGCCTCCAGTTGAACCCCTAAACCCACAATGGGCCAGTGGAGGGCCGTGACGTTGCTACTGGATCTAGATCAAAGTTAATTAGAAAAGTGTGTTTTGTTTTTTTGTTTATTTGTTTTTTTGGGGGGAGGGTATCCATGATTACTGTACAAAACCCAGCTTTATTTCGTGCAATTGTCATTAATTTTGAACATACAGGGGTGTGTAATTTTCCTTTAAAGGTTCTCAATATACAAATACACATGCATACATAGAGTACACACATGAGTAGATACATACTAATGTACATAAACATGCATACTGTCAAATATGTATGTCTATACAAAACATTAAATACTGTACATGAAAAGAGAAACACAATCTCTTAACCTACAACCCACCATGCATTCTCATTTTTATCTTTCTAGCAGAATTTTGTACACTGCAATGATGGGATCCATTGGCATTTAGTGCAACTCTCAATCCATACATAATATGTCCGTAAAGATGTACATCAGACCTCTTCCTGTGCCTCCACATGTAGGCTACTTCTTGGGATGCTGTACATCATTGATCTATATTGATGTCAATCATAATTTTTGGTGTTTGCAAAAATGAACAGGATCGGGCGTCGCTAATGACATTAGAAGGTTAAAACAGCCATCTATATACAACTGAAGTCATTATTATATAGGCATTGAAACGGCGCAAGCATCTTTATAATTTGAGTGGTTTCTTCCAGACATGTGTGATGCTTTTATTTTCCTCCTAGTGTCCTCTCGTCCCCCTAGCGGCTGTATTGTGTACTGGCCTGAACTGGACATACTGAACACAGCTAGTGTCAGACAAAAACTGCGACAATTTACACATAGACTTTAAATAATTTGTCGAAATTGTGCATTTCAGCGCAGCAGTTGTTGTTCTTCACGTCGAGAGGTATGCGCCCCGAGTCCACATTATTATTTATTCGCTGTACTATGTGTGGCAGTTGAAGCTAAACAGCATTCGTGTGTTAGTGTGTTAGTATGCTATCAGCTAGCAGGCCTGGCTAAGGGTTTGTTTTTTCCGCCAGCTGACTTCTATGAAATCCTACCATTGAAGTGAGCGTATCTGACAGTACTAATTACCGCCCATCACGGTTAATTAGGCGGAAAAGGTTTATGGGAGTGTTGGGGAAGACACTTGCAAAGATTAGCATTTCATTGAGTTATGTAGGCTAATTAACGTTAATTAGCCACTATAGTGGCTCCTGGTCCGTCAGAAAAGCTATAAAGTCATCTTCAATCAGGTTTATCTTGTATAATAAACATACTCTAAATTGATAAAATGATATGTTTCCTAAAATGTTCAGCGTCACTTAGAATCGCAGCCCTGCATTCCAAAAAGGAAGACGAGTACTTCACCATGAGTTCAGACGATGGTGAGAAAAAAAGCACACACGCACTCAGTTTCCTCAGTTCACACGTCAGTGCATGTTGTTTGACTGTCCCTTTATATGGCTGCAGGTGACATGGAGAACCAGGTTGAGCTGGAAGAGAAGACGAGGCTCATCAACCAGGTGCTGGAGCTTCAACACACTTTAGAGGGTATGACAAGCACACACACATTGTCAAACTGTCCATATAACTATATAACTAGCATTGAGACTGATGCAAATATTTGAAGTAAACCAGGATAGAGTAATGGTGTTTCTATTGGATGCATTCACTTACAATGCATTGTTAAATGTACAGTGTGTCATAATTTACAAAATGGTCCAAATGGTCTCAAATTATTGACCTGCCCAGCCATGTTTATTTCTGCCCTTTGCGATCAAAACCAGCTTAGTTAAAAAGACAAACTGAGTATGTACTTCAGGTGCATATAAAGTTTATCCATCATGAAAATGTGGTTGTAAAAATCAAAAATGGATCTAAAATTATGTGGGTTTTTTTCTGTTTTGTAGTACTGCCTGACCAATATGTAGCTCTTCCAAACTTTTGGTACACTTCCCATTCCTTGGAGCTGAATTGAGCTCCTGCTGAGCTTCTTTTATCTCCACAGAAAGCTTGTAACTCTTTGTTTGTCAAACCTATGGTTTTTATTATTTTCCTGCAGACTTTTATTTTTTATTTGTTATAAAACGTTGAATGTAGTGTTGTGGCCACCTAATGAAAATACAGCAGTTATCTTATTTTTATAAGTGTGTTGACACATTTGACCAGTCGTGACTGACAGCACAGCTATGTTTGTCTGCTTGAAGGTTTCTGAGACACAGATTCAGGTTATAACAAAACTACATTGAAACATTAAAATTATGCACAAATAGTTGTGGGGAAAAGAAAGATTGACAATATATTGCAATATTTTCCACTTATACGACATTATTGAAATACTGACACCAAGAAACAATACATTTCTCCACATTGGAAAGTGTGGGGGAAAAGGTAAGGTGATGAGCAAAATGACTGGTGAGGAAGAAAAACTGATGGTAAAGATGGCAGATACTGGTGAAAATCAAACTAGAGCAACACCATCAACTTCAAGTACACTTTTTAGTGCATGTGATCAAAGAAAATACCCACCTAGCTTCCATATACCAGTATAATGTTGTTGATGACTGTGTTTGTGTGTTCAGACCTGTCTGCCAGAGTGGATGCTGTCAAAGAGGAGAACCTGAAGCTGAAGTCGGAGAACCAGGTTCTGGGTCAGTACATTGAGAACCTCATGTCTGCCTCCAGTGTCTTCCAGACCACTGACACTAAGAGCAAACGAAAGTAAGGAGAACCTCGGAGAGCCTTGACCTAGAATCCCCCATACATTCCATAACCTGAACCCTGAACCTGAAAACCGTCTTGGATGAGTGGACTCTAATGATCAACATCATGGACCCTTTAATACTGCCTAAGCCTAAAACATGTCTGCAAATCTGCAAATATGGGTGTTCATCATTACCTTAATATGTGCACTAGGCTGCAGTGTTGAATTTATCACATCAGAATGTACAGGAAAACAAAAAGAAAGCTGGAGAACTAATCAGCTGATATGCACCACAGTTTTTTTTTACATTTCAAAGTTGAACACATTGTGTGAGCTGTGGTATCCCGGAAACCCCTGATTGCATCTGTATGCAAAGATGTGTCTTTTCAGATGCATGTTTTAGACTTTAGTCAGCTGCAACTCAGATCCGCATCTAACTTCATCTCTCAACCCAAACATCTTAAGTCCCAGGACCCTGAGCACTGAGTAAACAGCAGACCCAACTCTAAACAGATGGTCATAGATGTGCAGATGATCTCTAAATCTTACAAACAGTTACAAACATGCAGCGGTGTAGTGAGTGAACAGCAGGTCAGCATGAAATACACAGCAGCCAGTAGTTTTAACAAAGCTTCCCCACTTTGGTGCAGACAGTTGGTTAAAAACTGGATTGGTGATTAAATTCAGGTTAACTACAGCATGTTTAATTTGTATGGGGGTTATTTTGTGCTGCAAATTAAGTCAGAATTGGCTCAGTAGTCAGAACTGATTAAATTTAAACCTTCACAGCACAAAAATGAATAATTGACTTTAAGAAAGTGTCAAAAATAAATCAAACAATCCAGGATGCCCGCAGCAGTGGGGTAGAAAACTCATTACAGAATCATTATAGGCTATATACGTTGACATTCTAAGGGTTTCGGGAAATAAAGTTGCTTGCTGGAAACCATCAATATGACTGTTTAGACGTAACTTCGTACACTGCAATTGCTCTTGCATTTCCCAAACTTTTTGTACCACGTGCCACACTCTGGTAGATGTCTGTCGGTACTGGCTAGCAAACATGACACATATTCCAGTGCGATAAGGCAGCTAGTAGCAGTAATAACACTAACCCAGACTACACAGAGTTAGCTCTACAGGTAGGGAAAAATGAAACTGAGTGTCCCAAAACATCAACGGGCAGCATGTGTTAAAAGCACAGAGCCCCACTCACACAAGTTATGTTAGCATTGAAAAAGATACATTAGTAACATGCGGATGTGGATATTATAGAAGTAACGCTAGCACTGATCATAGAGCCTTACAAACTGTTGCAATATTTATTAGACTGCATAAACACTGTAACAGTGTGAGCTGTTTTACCTTAAAACTGTTTGTTCATCACCAGTTCCTGTGCAAAACAATCCACCACCTCATTAAAATCCGGGGCTCTGACCAGAGCGCTGCATGCTGAAAGCTAATTCTGCACCCTGAACCTACAGGGAGGTTTCCCTCTTGGGATATTTAACATTTCAACAACAGTTCATGCAGTTAGTGATGCAAAGGAACTGGTGATTTGCAAAAATCGCATTTCATGTGTTTTTATTTTGCTGTCCAGACTTTCTAAAATCAATCTGGATATAATCTGGATATGCCAAAAAATGGATTTGGGCTGGCAGTCTGAACAAGGCCCATGTGTATTAGAAGAGACATGTTAGTCTACTCCCTCCCCAACAATGGAGTTAGCAATGGCAAGGAGCACAGTACAGGAGAAAAAGTGGGGATTCATTAGATCTTAGAATTTGTATTTTTGTTGTTACAGAGTGGTTTTATTGTTACTGCTTATGACCTTTCTGAAGGAGGAGGGTTAAATGGCCATTTTGAAATTGTTCAGTCTTTCTTTGTCATTTCAGTACAATGTCACTTTTTTGTTGCCATTTTGTTGCTGCTTCTTACAAGTTGGAAGTAAATTACTACTTAAACAGTGACTTGTCACTGTTTCCATCCATAGCTAAGACCACGTGTCGATTTTATTTGAACTCAAAGTGTCTTGATGTGTGCTTACTGTTAAACTAGCAAAGCCTAGTTTAGCCTCTCAATAAATCAGTGATAAATATGCATACTGTATTTTATGCATAAATGTTAAAGAAATATCATCTATGAAGTCTTGAAATATCTTTAACCCTGTTGCATTTGTACATTGTTTACATATTGTTTTTTGTTGCATATTTGAAATGACTTTGGTTTAATAAAGTGATGATCCTTTTTGATGACATGTTTGTCAGTGATGTTTCCTGAGCTAATCATCTGTTTCACATTTCACATGCTCACAGAGTCATTAAGGGAGCTCACAAGGACAAGTGACCCACTGCTTTGCCCTCTGCATTTTCAGTGTTGGTATGCAGTATACTGCATGTACAGGTGGGTGACACATGAAAGGAAAATCTGAAGAAATTGGTGTAGAAATCAGCCCAGTAATTTGGTTGGTCTAAGTAAATAATATTGTCTGGATCACAAAAGCAGCCAAAGTTCTCAAATGTTAAATGTCTAAACACAAGCAACCATACAAGAACTTTGCATAAATAATAGTCTAAAATGAGCAAAAGTTTGATTTAAATTAGGAACTGTCTGAATTTGACATTTATTAACAACTTTCTGTACCTGACACTTTTTGATACAGTGCTATGGACACATTTTGTTCGCTACAAAAAATGTATTGAGGTTATAAAATATATAATTGCATAAAAAATGTTTCCAGGGGCCAAGAGGCTTTTCCACTCTGGAAAGGATACAATTACAATACAACAAAAAAAATGGCGCAATTTTAAAGGATAGGACTGATGTTATCCTGTATTTTTCTTATCAACAAATTCCGTGAAAAGACAAAACCAACAATGTGTTAGTCTCTCTCAATACTTTCTGACTTCCCTACCCTGTCTGTGGCTCTCAACCCCACTGGTTTCTACTGAAGACTTAAATCTTTCTCTTTTTAGAAAGCATTTTAAAAATGGCTCACAAATATATAGTTTGAGTCTAAATAAACTACAGTGTGCACTGAAAACTACACCATCCTTAAAATCTACCAACGAATGTATACTGTGCTTCCGACCTTTGTGCAACTTGGTGCTGTATATGTTGGATTTGTATTCGCAGCCTTTAAACATACAAGTGACCGTCTCCTTGTTTTTTAGATGATGGCTTATGTGCACAAAATAATCATGTTCCGTTCACTACAGCCACATAAATGACAGGGAAATGTAGTAAATATGTCAGAGTGCGTCAAAAGTAAATTCCAAGTCTTAAAAACACATGGACAATCAGGATACAGACACTTAATATGATGGCCACTCCCAGAATGACTTTGTTTTAGTCTGTAATGTTTATGAAGTTGTTATCGCCTAGACACTTCAGCGCCACAGTCTTTACACTGCCACATAAACTAGACAAACAAACAGAGAGAAAAGGGGTAAAAAATCAAACATTAGTGTTGGTGTTCTTACAGTCACCTCAGGGGCATGGTGATCTGCATAAACTTTGATTACATAAAGCCATGCACTGTCAAGCAAACAAAATGTGTTGGGTGTAATTTATAATTTAAGCCAGGGAATCACTTATTAAATTAAGATAAATGCTCAAAAGATGAAGAGTAAGAATGTCTACA
Organism: Macquaria ambigua; assembly: GCA_008360985.2. Lineage (NCBI taxonomy): Eukaryota > Metazoa > Chordata > Actinopteri > Centrarchiformes > Percichthyidae > Macquaria > Macquaria ambigua. The sequence continues at coordinate 35,915 of VMKM01002609.1, forward strand.
CATGGTCAGTGGCAGATTTATTTTGCTCTGCTGTTAATCATTAATTGTCCTATAGAGAGAACAAAGATGCAGAACCACACCTAGCAAGAAGTTAAAACATGAATTGTCTATGTGGCTCTTTTATTCCTGTGATGTGATTGGCTCTTTTAAAGCTGGCTTCTGATTGCCTGTTTTAATCCTGCGATGTGATTGGCTCTTTTATTCCTGGTTTCTGATTGGCTCTTTTAACCTAGCTTCTGATTGGCTCATTTAATCCTGACGTCTGATTGGCTGTTTTAATCCTGAAACGTGATTGGCTCTTGTATTCCTGTGACCTGATTGGCTCTTTTATCCTGGCTTCTGATTGGCTCTTTTAATCCTGTGATGTGATTGGCTCTTCTTCTTCTCCTTCTTGTTTAATGGCAGGTGAAACTACAAGCCATAAAATATTAAATTAACATTGGCAGACTTGTGACAAAGGCCACAAACTAATAAGAAAGTAATGAGACAAACATTGAATTCATCACACATTTAACTGGAGAGCAACATCAAGTTAGCTTATAATGTATACATCTATGTTACACTAAACTAGTATAAACTAGATTAGCATTAGCTACACAACTAAACTACCTACTGTAAAGTCAGCTAATGTTAATCTATCAAAACACAGAACTGATAGCCTTAGCTAACTACTTATTTTTCTCTCAAAGACATTTTTAAAGTATGAACAGAACCCTGTTTAAGTAAAAATTGCTTACTTACTGAAAATGGAGAGCCTTTATGCAGCATTTTGGGAGCTACTAACGTAGAGAGAGGGGAAAGAAATCCCCACCTCAATTTCAACAATTTGTATCAGATGCATGTTTGTAGATAAAATTACACAGCTTTGCCCAGTGTTTGGGAAATGAAAGTTGATCTTAAAACCAGTCTGATTAGTTATTTGAAAATGTTATATGAAGCTGATGCCTCTTCCTCTATTCAACGTTACCACAAGGCAACAAAACTGTAAGTCCACATAAGAAAGGCTATTATTTGTACTTTGGGGAACCTGTTTTGCAGTTTTGTATTTCATGTAAATGTTGACCCAGCAAAGTGTACAATTCGGTCAATTCACACAAGGCAAGCGGATTCCGTTCCAAATGTCATAACTCAACATTTTTATATTTCTGTTTGTTTCAGTCTGACTCAGAACAAACACTAAACATGGGTCCTCCTTCCTCACAGACAACAGGCAGTTTAGGCACTTCATGTAATCCTTATAAAAAAAAAGTCCCCTGTAGTAAAGGTCTTTGTCCTGCAGGTGGAGCAGTTTGTTCAGGTGACGCACTGGGCTTGATGGCAGCTTGTGTTCCTCTTTTCTGTTGTCATCAAACTTTAATGAGTATCTGACAGACGGGAACAAGAGTGAGAGTTAAGCAAACTTTTGCTGCTGTAAGACCACACACACACACACACACACACACACACACACACACACCTGATGTTTTAGCAGTTGACAGTGGAGATCTCAACCACACTTAACATCAGTACAGCGGAAAGAAAGGAAGAATGTTAAAGGAACAAACCAGATTACCCCAAAGACGAGACTAAGTTATTATTTTATATTTAAAGCTGCGGGAAATGTCATGAGTTTACCAAATTTCATATCGTAATTGGAGTGCCATAACCCGACTGACACAGTGCCAGTTTGTGCTGAATGGGTGGAGATTCCACTACTGGTACAAGCAATGGCACATGCCAGTTGTGCCGACTTTATTTGACAAGAAAACAAAACAACTTGTACCACCAGACAATGAACAATGGAGATTAACAAAGTTCCATCATTCAGTTGTCTTGGCACAGCTGAAAATAAATAGAACAGGCGTAGTGCTGTCTTTGCCAACACTTCCAAGCTGGCCAAAGATGAAATTAAAGGAATAGTTTGACATTTGGAATACACTTATACTTTCTGTGCTTACTTTCCGAGAGTGTGGTGAGAAGAGTTTTACAAATGCACACATCACAACCTGAATAAATATTTATATTTTACGTACAGATTTTTAACAAACACAAATTCAGATGTCCCAGTTTTCCACCAGCAATTAAATGCAGCATGGATTTGTGAACCTGTGGAGCTGAAGACCGTTAATATTGTCTCAAAACTCCACAAGCGAAAGTAACCTGATCCCTGTGTAACAGGCGATCCGCGCACACACATTTAACAATCTGTAAATAAATACAAAAGAATGTCACAAATATTTTAGGAAGCTTTTTGAAAGCAAAAATGATCAGATCTGTGAAGTTGAAGTTAAAAATCTGTACGTAAAATATAAATATTTATTCAGGTTGTGATGTGTTCATTTGTAAAACTGTTTTACTTGTTTTCAAATTGCTTGGCATTTGTGTGCGAATTAGAACACGCATTTGTGAGTACCCAAAATTACGCACAAATCATTATACACATTTGCAAATCTTATTTTTCAATTGTAGATCATGTAATACACATTTGTAAATGTTACTGAGACAAGTTTATCCCCATAGTGGTTAGCCTAATTTAGCATACTGAAAGCAGGCTCTGTCCAAAGTAAAAAAATGCACCTACCAACACCTCTAAAGCTCATCAATTAACACATATCTTGTTTATCCGTACACAAACTGAAACGTAAAAACAAAAAAATGTATGGTTTTAGGGAAAGTTGCTTGCTGAAAAGACTTCTTGACAGTTTATCTATCTGCCCAATACATCTGTGCAGTGTCTTTGGCTACAGTGCAGGTTGCCAGATAAGGTTTCTGAGCACAGGTTTTGGTTTAATATTGTTTATAATGTATTATTATTAGTTTCCCACTGGGACTGGTCTGTTGCATGTCCCTGCAGACTTGAGGGGTGCGCCCCACACTGTTAGCAGTCTGCTGTATCCTGTCCCTGGGGTAGGTTGATCTGTGATAAGCTCTGTTAAATGCTTTAATAAGTTAGTTTTGTTGGTAAAAGTGTATTTTCTGCATGGTGTGTGTTAAAGAGGGCTTCCAATTACCACAGCAAATTCTTTTGTGATGATACTGGTTGTGAGTTATTAGTTGAGCTCACTACGTAATCTGTGACTTTGCTAGCTTGATTGTAGCTTCATAAGAAATCACTGTGGTGTAACTTTCTAACCATCTGTTAGCTAAATTATTTTTTTCAGTACTTTCTGGAGCTTGTTGGCTGGTAGTTGGTTGTGAGAAACCTAGTATAATTCTGTTGTCATCAGGTACATGTACTGTCATTTGATTTTGTTTACATGTAAAATTAGTTACCAGTCTGCTGTATCCTGTCCCCATATATTATCTGGAGCTTGTTACCAAGATGTTGGCTGTGAGAAACCTAATATCATTCTGTTGTTATCAGAATAAACGGCTGGTTGGAGCCAAAAAGTGACCACTAAGAAGCCAATGAGAATAATTAAAGTGGAAGTTGTCATGGTCTGAACAAGCCCAGAGGAAGTGAGTCGGGAGCGCCAATTTGACATAGTGACCAAACCGTACTTAAATACACTTAAATAGCCCTTATTTAAATCATTATGTCCTAAAAGTTGTTAAATTCACTAAGAGCTGAATCCAGAGTTTCCTAGGAATAATGAACGTGCATCAGAGCCATGGGACTGCACCGCCCTGCACACTCATGTGTGACATATCCGGTTCTGCCGGCTTCCAGCTAGCTGTATGTGGCTGTAACCTTGGATGTCACTTTTATTATCTTATAATACATCCATGGTAGCACAACATAAACGGAATTTGTAGGATATTTACTAACACGCAGGGAAAAAGGCACAGGGCACAACCTCTTATTATACATCCATGGGCACAACACATGTCGCCGGGTTAAGTTGGTAAACGTGGCCAGTTGGTTTGTGTCTCATTAATCTATCCATGGTTTTAGCCCTACTGTCAGTTGTAGGCCTAAAATGATCTCGTCATGGTTATTTATTTTATGACATTAGCAATACATCTGAAGTAATGTTAGTACATAACAATTGATTATTAAATTAAGAGCGTTAAGATTATTAAATTAATAATAATATACAGTACCAGTCAAATGTTTGGACACACTTTCCGTGTGTCCAAACATTTGGACACACGGAAAGTGTGTCCAAATACAGTACACAGAGAGGTACACAGAGAGGTGGTGGTAACTGAAGCGCATTTATAAGGGGTGTCACGCCCAGACTTTCCAGTGATCATGGCAGCAGTGATTGTAGCCAGGCAAAGGCATGGGCATGCCAGGCGTGCTCGTGAGCGGATGTTTGGAAGGAGAATATCACTTTCTGATTGTAGCTCGCGGTCTGAAAATGTCAGTTTTGTTCTCTCTTCTCTCTACCATTGTTCTGCCTACTGTATTCTTGGCATAAAGCCACCACCGTATTATTATTATTATTATTATTATTATTATACCATTAGCAATACTATCACTTTACATCTAGTAAAGTGATAGTATTGCTAATGGTATAATAATAATAATAATGTGGAACTTGCATTGTTTGTGCTACTGTATGTTCTCTTTCCTCCTGCTCTCTCTCTCTCTCCCCACATGAATAATTGCACTCAGACAAAACAAGGGCAAACTGCACTTAGCTGCAAAACTTTATGGCTGTGTTTGCACTGTGATATTGTTACAGTAATATCTTTTGTGAATTGGACCATGAGACGGGGCAGATAGCATTTGCAAGTGGCGCGTAATTCATGGTGCTATCAGCGCCCGCAATCCATTCTTTGTGAATTAAAGATAGTATAAATTGAAAACACTTTTGCTTTTTCTGTGTGAAGGGCATAGCCGTTTGCAATAAAGTTTTGTCATACATGTAGGAAAACACGCATACACACAGATATCCAAATGTGTAAAGTATGGATATGTATTCCAAACATAACACACTATCAATACAAATAAGGGAAAAAGGTTGGTTTTTTTTTCTCAGTATGTTCTAACACTCCACAAACAACAAAAGCGCAGTAGAAGAAAACTAGAAATGTGTTATTAAAATGCAAGCTGAGTGTAAAGCAGTGAGTAGTGTTTACAGTTTTGCTAGAAGTGTGTAGGTAGATGCATTGGCTACGATTGTTAATGGTTTCAGAGATAGTGCTTCAAGAATCACTGCTAGTGTTTAAACATTCAGAAAAAACTGTAATTGTGCAGTGTGTATAAGTACACACACACACACACACACACACACACTCAAACCCATGCAAATACACACTTAAACACACACAAGCTCTCAGGTCAGACCTCATTCAGTAGAGCCCACATGTCAGCGTCAGAGTGAACCACCAGGCGTAGTGCTGAGAGCGGCTGCAGCACTTCTTCAATCTCACCCTCAGCTACCCCATTCTCAAATGCACCTGAAACACACAAACACAGTCATTGTTTTTTATGTGCATGTGTTGACAGACAACAATATAACTGTATTTTTACAATGCTAAAGTTGTAGTTTTTCACAAATGCACACTTTTGTCATTGACATTCCAATGTTTAAATCATCTGTCATTTAGCACTACCACATTTCCCCTCTGAAATGTTGTAACAAGACATAGAAGCCTTATCTATCCAAGTCTTCTGTGAGAACAGTTGTAACCGAAAATAAAGCTGAGTAACAATACATCATACAGAAGTAAGTCAAATAAATATAAAATACAGGTGTAGAAAATGAAATACATAATTAAAAAACAAAACTTAAATAAAACGTTGGGGTGTACCTTCATGATACTCAATTCACTCAAAAACTCAAATATAATTTAAAAAAGGACAGAGAAATTCACATTAAACAAATGATGGACAGGTGTAATGTACAAAATCCAACTCTCCCATATTCTCAAAAACCTTTCTTGTTGCTGTCTAATAGAAAACGTTATTTTTTCCATCCTAAAAATATCATAAATAATGTCAATCCAATCATCACTTCTAGGTATTTCTGCTTTTAGCCACTTTCTAGTAATGGCTTTTCTGCTTCCCCAGGTTTGATGTTCCAAGAAACAAAAAACTCTTGTGTTTTGTGCTGCCCGAGAACAGTGACCGAGCACAGTTTTCAGGGTCCTCTGGTGGTGAGTAAAGCTCAAATGAATTTGTTTCCATCAAGTTAATAAAACTAAGAGATTATAATCAAGCTAGCTCTGTGAAACCACTTAGGAATAGCAGTGCTTTGAGCTACAGTATGCTGATATACTCTCAGTGGCAATGCTAGCATGCTGATGTTCAATTCAATTCAATTCAGTTTTATTTATATAGTGCCATATCATAACAAAGTTATCTCAGGGCACTTTTTCGAGTAGAGCAGGTCTAGACCGACTCTTTATATTTACAGTTCCCACCATGAGCAAGCACTAGGCGACAGTGGCAAGGAAAAACTCCCTTTTAACAGGTAGAAACCTCGAGCAGAACCAGGCTCTGGGTGGGCGGTCATCTGCCTCGATCGGTTCAGCAGGTATAATGTTTACCATGGTCACAATTTAGCATGTTAGCATGCTAATATTTGCTAATTAGCACTAAACTCAAGCAACTGACCCAACGGTATTGATAAACTCTGCTAATGTTATTTTTATTATCAGATTACCACTTGGTATCAATTGTATTCAACTCAATTGTTGATAGAGAAATCTCTATAAAAAAGCTACACTATCATTATCACGATTGTTAGGTCATTAGTGGTGGCTTAAGACTGTAATCAACATGTTAATTCTGTGCAGTTCATGTGTGCAGCCAGGTGGAGCCACAGAGGGATTTTAATGTGCATGTCATGTGGGCCAGAAATGCAGAAGCCTGAAAAACTAAATTGGATTATGAATTTATTTGATGTATTTACCGATAATGATGAAGCCCTTATCAGATTCTATGCGGGGAGAAGACGAGCCAGTCACTAGTTTGTCATGTGCTGTCACCTGAAAGAAGAAAACAACAAACATCAAGCAATTTAACACACAAAAGTATCAGACAAAAGAATGACATCGGGCTACCATTTTGATATCAACATACAGTAAATCCTGAGATCTTAATCACATCCCAACACTGTGACTTTACACTTCATCTGGAAAAACACCTCAGTATGCTGAGTTAGCTGAGTGTTTATCTGCAGAAAGCAACTAGCAATGTATTCCCAATACAGACGGATATGAATCAGTCTGATTACAAGTAAAAAACTGTGTGGGTATTCACATATATCAGTTCAGTCAGGACCACTTCAGTCAAAGAAAACTTAATTTTCATCTGCAGTAGTTATACCTTCCACATGAATACATGGAAAGCCTGAGGCAGGGAGAGCAGCAGCAAAGACCCCCCCAGGGTACAGAACAGTGAAGGCATCGGTGACAACAAAAATGACATTGATTAAGTCAGACATAGCATGAAAAGGAGGAGCTGGGGTAGAGGTGGGTTGCAAAGCGGCTTGCAGAGGAAGCAGCAAGGGTAGGGAGGCTAAAGTAGCTTAAATAAGGCACCCTGTATGAAATTTGCCAATGGGTGCATAGAAGGGAATCAGCTGAGCCATCAGCTGATGTGGGCTGGCTTAAAGATCAGCTGCTAACAACTGATGTAGCTGGGATCGTGAGCTGAGCTTGACTTCGTGGCCTGCCTGAACTAACGCTACGCTCAATACTTCAGATCAGTGATGATTCAGCAAAACCATGTTATGAGATATGGGACAGCAGACCGTAGACTATCATGACCAGGTCTATTCCCTATGCTGTTATAAACAGCTTTTAGGTTGTTTTTAGCATATGTTTGTAACTTGCATTTATGTCTGATGCCATTACCTAATCTTAAATATGGACTGATGACTGTTGTTTCATTTGACAGAAGCTATGGACAAATGCAAATGACACGAGTAACCTGCAAACTCAATGATAACACTGATGTACAAACTAATTTGTGTTATGTCAACTTAAACGACATACAGGTAAGTGATGCACACATTCAAAGTGATAAGTAGTTGGAAACAACAAGAGGACATTGGCAAAAGGACACACCACTTTGAAAAAGTGCAATTATCAATGTCGTAATGAGGTGTAAGAGGTGCAACAAGTCCTCCAACCCATATGACCACATAGGTTGTTTGTTCCTAACCTCTAATATGACCCACAGGAGCGTTTCCTAAATTAGCGTCCCTACCGGTGGCAGGAGATATAACATGTTGATATATAACAGGTCGTTTGCCAATGACTCCGAAAATGACATTTATAGGCCATGGATGTATTGTAAGAACTGGATACAGCGCCGCCGCTCAGCCTTGCTTCCAATTTTTCCCAGTGGCCACTCACAGTATTGCCGCGAAAAATTCCCCTGCGGCCCAAATAGCATTTTCCCTATAGGCCACCACTGTAAAATTCCTCGAACTGCAAACAAGGTTCATTATGACTCTGTCTATTATGTATTTTTGATCCATGGAGGTTTTATATTTGTAAAACTTTCCTTGAGCCGAGAACAGCGATTTAAAAGTCATCACAATGTAAAGTCTACGGGCCGAGCAGGAACTCATGGGCAGGGCCAGCAGGAGGAAACACCACTGCGCATATTCAGTGGGCCGCATAACCCGGAAGTAAACCCGGAAACTAGAAACTTTTTCAGCGTATGCACCAGGCGAGCAATTCTCATTGGACTGAATAGGCGGCATCTTTGGGTCCGGTATCCAGTTCTTATAATACATCCATGATATAGGCGTACCGGACCTTCGTCGTCATGGTAACATAATAAACACGTGGTTAACGTTGTGAAGCGGTCGCAGTTTGGTTAGGTTTAGGCACCAAAACTACTTGATTAGGTTTAGGAAAAGATCATGGTTTGGGTTAAAATAACTACGTTAGTAAGTTAAATTTAGTAAGTTAAGTTACGTCACATGACTTATGTCAAAATAAGTCAAGACTGACCTTTGGTTTCACGGACAGCAGTCTCCTGAGTCGTGTTGTTTGACCCATCTATCCACCCCGACCTCCTCCCTACGTGGACATTGTTGCTCTTTATACAACCTCACCTGATTTCTGCCTTTGCTCCTGCCATAATTACTACAGTCACAAGAGGATGGCGTACATACAAACGTAAATATGGGTCGTAATAAGCTGCTGCACAGGCGACCTATACGGATGGATTTTTAGGGAGGACAGTCTTAACAGGTGAGAGAAGTATTCGGCAACAGTCAATTTTTCTGGTACCTGTCACCAAGAAATTTAGTCCGGTATAATTAATAATACTTAATACCTGAAGTTGACCAAACAAAATCATGAAACTCTTGTCTGTTGTGTGGTTAATACGCTCTTTGCATGCCTGTGTCTGTACTATTTCGGATCAGCCGAAGATGGTTTAGTCGAGAAAGAAACACCATTCTGTATCATTTGATGTTTGAAAAGATCCAATCCAAGAGACATTTAGGTCAATAGATCTTGGCCTGCATTATACTTAAAAATCGGTGTACATATCAGTCTACAATAAAAGCTTAAATTACATCTGTAGTCATCCAAACTGCACCCATTTATAACATCAGCACTAAAAAAATATTTCACGGCTAAAATCAGTGTAAAAAAGCCTTTAAAATGAACTTTCACATGCCATTATAATATACTGAGAAACTTTGCTGCTCATTCCAGCTGATGCTGTACTTGGCCTTAAAGAACCGCTGGGCTATTACTAGAAAGACTAAGGCTCTTGTTTCAATGGCTTCTGTAATCGACACCCCTGCACTGAGCGTGTCGATCCTGATGTGGGTGTGTTATGAATATACTGCCTACACTCCCGTTATCTGGGGAGACTTTGGGCGGGACGCACAGAGCCGATAATATCATACTGATACTCTGGCTGATGAAAGAAAAGAAAAAAAAAAAAACACACAACATATGTTACTATAGGATTTTTAAAACAAATAAATGTGGATGAAGTCGCAAGGTATAAATGCAGGTAATGAAAAATAATTTTTGTATCTATTTTGTCTTTCTTTTTAATATTTGGTATCAGTACGAGGCAACAATGGCCTAATAAAGTCTCTCTCTATTTCATCGTGACAAATGTATTACACTGAACTCACCAGGAATGAGCTTATTTTTCAACTTGACTTAAATGAATACATTTTTATTAATGTGTAACATAGTTTATCCATGTTTTCCTTGTCATTTTTTCCATGTCACTCTTCTCTCTCAGTCTGTTGGTGTTTCACCTGCAATGTGAAGCCTCTGGACCTCGACTCATCTTGTGTAATGCGATTTCCCTCTTATCTTCCACACAGCGATGCCATATCTGTCTAACTTTACTCAAAGGTCACTGACGGCATGACCACTTTTCCCCTTTAGTGTGACAGAAGTGTCGACTGACAGTGGAGTGATAGCAGATAGCTTGTTGTGGTGGGTGTTCCCTGTTGCCTTGCTATTCTTTCCCGAGGCATCAACACCTGAGATGAAAAACAAAACCTGCTTAACGGCAGCAATGGAATCAAAGAACACAAACACAAACACACACACACACACACACACACACACACACAGAGGCAGGTTACTCACATTGCTGGGCAGTACTTCCACTGTGGTGTTGTAGAATTTATCTCCACCGGTCTCAATATTTCCACTGCGAAACAGGTACCTACAGTTAAGAAGACAGCACAGGTGTAATGAACTATGCTGTAGTGGAGTGTACTGCCAGGATCAACATACAGTATATAGGTGCATCAGGGCTAAACTATTGCATCACTGTAACATAATTATCATTATCAGATGTGTTACATCATCTATCAGTTTCATTCCTAAATGAATGTTTCCTTCACAGTGTAGTTTATGTCATGGTGGACTAGAGACTAAAACTGGGGACCTCTAGTCATTTGCAATAATTGCGGAGGTCGTCTGTGAACTTAATCCCGTGCAAATCTGCCATGTCCGTAACTTGTAAATTAAAAATTCTACTGCAAATTACCTACCATATTTTGCCAAACACAGAGGCCATGGGATAATATCAGTCCCATGCAAATGGCATCTCAGTGATTTGGGGTCTCCTTTTTTTTTTTTTTTTTTTTTTTTTTTTCGCAGGGTAAAGTACGTGACTGCATCTTCCCTTCGGGGTCAGACTCTTCATATGCATCTTGGTGTATAATCTCTGTCCTTTCAGCTGAAATAGGATTGACTCTGTGTGCTTGCTCGCTCTTCTTTTTGTTTACTTTTATTCTTACTTACCATTTTATTTGATTGCTTTATTCTTTTGCTTAATTAAATATACAAAAGACAACAGTTTGTTGGATCTTCATTTTATTTGCTCACTACTTAAAAAGGAAATGCACAATTTCCACCACACATCCAAAGTCCTGTACAAACGGGCACCAATTAAACTGAGTGTCTCTTCATGCACATTTTGGATTTTGTCGCCTCAACTCGCTACCAGCCTCCGTTGGTTAGCTGCGCTATTTTAGTGGGAGAAGACCATGGGAATATGCTGTTTTCACTTGGCACTGAACCAGAGAGAGCCACACAAGAATAACAAAGCTTAACATATGTGTGTTCATTGGGTGTGTGTAGGTGTGTTTTCACCAACAGTAGCTAGTCTTTTGTTGCCTCATTACAGTTACTGTGGTGACACGCCAAACACACACTTGGCCATCAGTTGCTGCTGGGCTGAGGCTGAGGCTAGAGCGACTACTCATCGCATGTAGTTTTTAGCCATGGCTCTATGGATGGCCATGTTGGTTCAGCGAGTCCACTAGGGTTGGGCGATATGTTAAAATTTTCCAACCGGCCACCGTCAGCACAACAACAGGCTGTACAGCTGCACGTACAGTTTTTGGTCTAGTTCTCAAATATGATTTATGAAATCAACACAACAAGAACTTGCACAATATGACCTAACTCCAACTGCCAGGTCCTATTCGCACACACTTTGATTGTTAATTATTTACCGAGAGCCCAACCCTACAGTCCCCCACTTTGGTCCAGACTGAAATACCTCAACAACTATCAGATGGATTTCCATAAAATTTGGTGCAGATATTCATTGTTCCACAAGGATGAATTCTAATGACTTTGATGATCCACTGACTTTTCCTCTGGTACCACCATGAGGTTAAACCTTTTAGTTTTGAATAAATTCAATTCAGTTCAATTCAGTTTTATTTGTATAGCACCATATCATAACAAGCACTAGGCGACAGTGGCAAGGAAAAACTCCCTTTTAACAGGCAGAAACCTCGAGCAGAACCAACCGGTTGTGTTGAGAGAGAGAGAGAGAAGAGAGAGAGAGAGAGAGAGAGAGAGAGAGCAGGAGGAAAGAGAACATACAGTAGTACAGTACAGTTCTACATAGAGATGTAAAGTAATAATAGTGATAATGGTGTTGATGTTAATATTAATAAAGATAATAATCATAGCAGTATAATAATAGTAATACTAATAATAAGAGCAATAACACTAATAGCAGCAGCAGCTGTTGAGCAGGAACAGTTATTTGTTGTGTAATTTGGTATATTAATGTCAGGATGAATAACTTTGGTAATCCTCTGACTTTTCCTCTAGTGCCATCAACAGGTCAACATTTGGTTGATGACCTAATACATTCCCATGAGCCTCAGTTGTACTTTGACTTTTGTGCTACTTAGCATATGTTAGCATACACAATAACATTCTAAACTAAGATGGTGAACATGGCAAGGTTATAATAGTTTTGAATTTTCAGTTAGTTTTTATTTTATTTTATTTTAGTTTTGACTTTTAGATTTCATTTTAGTTTAGTTTTAGTTTTTCAGAAAGGTTTAGTCTTAGTTTTAATATATTTAGTTTTACAGTATTTTTAGTTTGTTTTTTGTTAGGGCCAGGTATGTGTCAGAAGTACGTAGCTACAGTACATATACGTACAAAATACACTGTTGGAGAACTGTGTTGGAATGGTCATAATGTTTAAATCTCTGTCACTACCACACTGAGAAGAAAACAACTTGTCAAAGGCTACCTGCAATTTCATTGGTTGGTTAACATTAGACCTGAGCTGAATACCTTGGTTGCAGAAACAGACTTCTGACAGGTTATTTTCTCTCGCACAGGAACAGATCATGCATACATGTAAGCGGTTACGTCAGCTGTAGGCTTCGTGATGCAACTTTTTGTAAAAGATGCAAGGTGACGTGAGGTGAAGTCTTTGGAAATGATTTGTGTTGTCAACTTCAAACTGACCCGGATATGTGGATTGGCTGGGGGAAGTTGAAGAGGATGTAGTCATCCTGGACGGGTGTTAATGCCCAGAAGAAGTCCTCTCCTTTGTAAGCCCTGTCCAGACTGTGCTGCTGGTAGTGTTTCAGGCTGCTGCTCAGCTCTGCAGCTGGGTTATTGTGGGCCTGGTACAGAGTCTGCTTCCCAAAGTCCTTATCCTGGAGGAGAGGAAAGACAATTACACACACACAATAGCATTAGGACATCTATATATAAACAGGACATCTATATATATGTACATGTCCTGTGTCACGTGTTTATTACTAACCATTACCTGCATGACTCCACCTGGACTTTCATCACTTGAGTAAAGAATTGTAACTTTCTGACTTGCCAAACAGGACTGCCAGGTGTTTATGAGTGTATCTTGTAATTACTCTGTTTAACCAGAGAGACAACTATGATTCACTTGGCTGAGGGTGACACCCTCATGGTTCACATCATGAGTAAACTTAAACCTGTCCACTCCTCTTTTACCCACACAGGTCTGTTCCTGGTCCTGGTTCTGTGTGTTGCCGTTTTACAGTTCCTGACACTGGGGTTTTTTATCTATAATTGGTTATAATCTGGTGACCCAGATGGTCTATGGCAAAACTCTGATCTATGTTTTAACCAATGAATCTCTTCTTCATTCTTCATTGAAACTGTATTCAGTCTAAATAACAACGTGCGGCTGCAACAGAGAAGATTCACCAAATATTAGATTTGGCATGGTCTCTATCTTCTGCATGTGAGAAGTGATGAGTTAACTAACAAACAAAGACATTTTGTCAACCAATGTCATGTTAATTTCTTGGTGATAAAGTCCTCAGAACTGAAAGTTACTGCTCACTGCCATCTGTGGCCACCAGAAGTTAGCAAATGCAACTTTAACCTGCACTTGAGTAAGAAAACTGTATTTAGTTTCATAAACATACTGAATAAAGTCCTGTTGTAACAGTGTTGCATTATGCACTAAAATGTGTGCAAATCAAATAGGTTTCAGAAGGCCTGCATTGTACACTAGTGGAAGGGGCACAAAAGAGGTTGTTTACTGTCAGCTCTGAAGAAGTTCATGTGTCACAGTGTTGGGCAAGTTACTTTAAAACTGTAGCCTATGTAGCTACAAGCTAATGATCATTGGAAATAGTTTAACTGCAGCAGCACTACACTTTTATTGAAAGTAGCAAGCCACACTACAAACTACTCAGAAACAGTAGTATAACACACTGCAGCTATTTCTACGGTGGGCTCTACGCCAACACAATGGCAAATCACAAAACAGCATTGGTGAGACTCAAACCGGAATAGGTGGGTACATATTGGACAATGATACCTCGTCCTGATTGGATGCACTGTCTGTCAGTCTGTGAAAAATGGAAGTAGTTGCTTTTGCAATGTTTTCTCAAAGGTAGTCTAGCACAGAGTTTCTATGGTCTAGCTAGTTTGAAGATAGGAGCTTTCTGATTTACTGTTGTGTTTTCTGTTTTGCCCTTGTGTTCTGCACTTCAGGGCCACCGTCTAATTCACATCACGAAACATCTACTGTTAAGTAATATAGTAAACAAATACACTCAGGCAAATTCACAAAGGGATTGCTCGGCTTTTGCGGACGCAAAACAAGGGCAAACTGCACTCAGCTGCAAATCTTTATGGGCATGTTTGCACTGTGATATATTTACAGTAATATCTTTTGTGAATTGGACCATGAGACGGGGCAGATAGCGTTTGCAAGTGATGCGTAATTCATGGTGCTATCAGCGGCCGCAATCCATTCTTTGTGAATTCGCCAGCCAGTATTTTATTGTATAATTTATTAAACCACAAAACAAAATGAACCAGTCTGCAGAGCATTTCATACACTTCACTGATAAATAAATTGCATGGAATTTCATAGTCTAATTTCTTAATCAATTACATTTAAGCATCAGTGTTATCAAATTAATTGAAAGTGTATGTGTGTAATGTGATGTACGGCTATTTTCTGGCTCCTGTATCTGACAAGTTGGCCCTACCTGCAGTAGGAAGTGGACAGAGTGGAGCAGGGAGTTAAAAACTTTGTTTAACTAGTGGCATCACTCCATGTCACATTGTTACTCCCCAACACTGTTCCCAAACTGAAATTACTTGGGCAGGAATGTGCATTCTGATTGACAAAGTAATCTGCTACAGATACACTGACTATGGATGTCATTTCAACTTTCATCATGGCGCAGTTAACCCAGGTTTTCAACAAATCAGCACCTACAGTACCAGTCAAATGTTTGTTGAGTACATTGAACACACAGAGAGCAGAGGCGAGCTCACCTTCAGATGCTGTAATTTCCCACGCAGAGAGGAGTGGAGGCCTACATGCTGGAAGAGGGAGGGCTTGTACCTCTGCTTGAGCAATGCCTTCTGTTCATTACAGTTTTTCTGGATAAGACAACACACCAGCATGTAGGTCACTATACGGCATATCGTAGAGTTCATGAGGGTGTTGTGGCAACGTAAACTTCATTATCAGTTATCTACACTCCACTGAAGAACCTGTTCTAGTTCTGTGAAGACCCTTTTCAGAAAAAATCTGAATAATAATAATTAAGCAGCATAATGTGATTTTCCACATTTTCATATGACATCATGGATCTCTAATGTGGATATTAGATAACCACGAGAAGAAGTGTGGAGTCTTTCACAAACAGATCAATAATAAAATTGTTTTATTGTTCCAACAATGTGTAAAATAATGTGTAGTCTTTGCCTTGTTGTTTTTGTGTTACACTGTTGTTTGCTTTGTTCTAGTCTTTTGCACGTCTTGCATCTGTTTATTAGCAAGTTGGTTTTCTAATCACCTCTAAGTTTCATTCCCCCTCTCATATGATGTGTGGGTGGGTGGAATAAATGCTGTTGGTCCTTGTACTATTTCATGATGGTGATGTCATGGTGATATTGAAATGAAATGGAAATCATACTTATCCTTTTCTTCATGTGGACATTTGGCCCAACATGTGGCTTTTTAGCAAGGCTAAAACAAGTTTTATTTTAGCACATGTCATCTTGAATGTTGCAAAGCTTGCAACAATTTTGTACATCATACACAGTATTTTATTCCAGCTGCAATTGGCTTTTATCATACACATTAAGTCTAAAGGCCTTTACACACCGGAGGCGTTTTTTCCATGAGATCATCAATATATTTTTTCAAACTGTTGTTTTTGTCATGAGCACTTTCACACAGAACGCGAATATTAGGCGGCGAAAAAGCGACGTAATTTTTCTTCGGAACAAGGTCGATTTTTCTGAGCTTACGCACGCCGAATAAATGCATCAACCAATCACGTTGTGCGGAACAGACATCATGTCACAACTCCGGACCTGTTGATTGGTTGTGTTTCTCATCACCCTGTATTATATGACAAAGGACACAAAAATTATAAAGACAATGAACTCTAGGACAACGTGTGGAGCAGCACCACCAGATGCAGGATAGTGAGTAGATTTTTTTAACACATATTTTGGGGTCTTGGTTTTGTCCTGTTGCCAAACGAATTCCCTTGAATTTTAGTACAAGTACATATTACAAGTTTTGCCCATAGTACAAGTATAATGTGTACTGTTGCTGATAACAAACTGGAAAACACACCACAAGAATACACACTCATCCCCTGCTTGTCAATTCACCATCCAAAACACATAGATCATTTGTGATTTGTTATTAGGTGTGTTTTATTTCACCTCTTAGGACAACGGACTTACTGTGTCTTTCTCTGGGTTGCAAACTTTCACCCACAGAATGTGATCTAACAGCCAGTCGATGGGTTTGTCTCTGTGGAACATCAGGAAGAACTCTGCAATCATCGGGAGGTCACGGGTTCTAAACATCTTGCCTGGGAGATTACACACATGCACATCTTATTGTCAGTATACACTAAAAATATAAACGAGGCTCAATATATTTACCTATAAATCCAAGCTGGGAGAACTCCAGGTAGAACCATGGCTTGGAAGCTTGCTGGGTGGCGAAGATCTTCATGTCGTTGTAGTAGCCTGCCTTTGCAACAATATCATCCTCTAACTGGAAAACACACAAGAAATCTTTTGCAAAACTCATTTCAATAAGTAGTTTGACTGACTACTCAATTACAAAAGTCCTTAACAGCTATTCAAAGCTTGCAACTTGGCAACAGCTCCCAGTCAAATCGCTCTCGAGGAGGAGTAGAAGCCAGACAAACTAGTCAGGCTTCAACAAGTCCTTCAACCCATAAGACCACATAGGTTGTTTGTTCCTAACCCCTCATACGACCCGCAGGAGCGTTTCCTAAATTAGCGCCCCTACTGGTGGCAGGAGATATGACTCCAAAAACAAGAGTAGGTTTTTTGCCAATGACTCCCAAAACGACATATATAGGCATAACAGACCTTCATCGTCATGGTAACAATAATAAAACACGTGGTTAACTTTGTGAAACAGTCGCAGTTTGGTTAGGTTTAGGCACCAAAACTACTTGGTTAGGTTTAGGAAAAAATTGTGGTTTGGGTTAAAATAACTACGTTAATAAGTTAAGTTTAGTAAGTTAAGTTACGTTAAAATAAGTCAAGGTTGACTTTTGGTTTCACACGGGACACAAACAGCTGTCTTCTGGGTGACTCATCCATCCACCCCGACCTCCTCCCTACGCAGACTTTGTTGGTCTTTATACTACCTCTGCGGACTTCAGCCTTTGCTCCTGTCATAAATACTACAGCCACTGGAGGTCGCCGTACATACAATCGCAAATATGTGTGGCAATAAGCTGCTGCACAGACTACCTATACAGACATATTTTTGGGGAGGACAGTCTCTCAGGCTTGCAGGACAAAGCTACTGTAGCTTAGAGATCACAGAATCTCACTTCAAAGTATAATGCAACACTTTCCTAATTTCTGTGATGTTATCTCCATCTTTGGTGTTAAGTGCCCTTGCATTTGTGTTTTCACTCTGCACTCGCCAGTCTTCAAATGTGTTGTCTTCTTCTGCTGAAGTTTGAGGTTCTGTTTGTGTCTATCTTTTCTGAGCCTGTTTCAGCATGGTGGGTACTGCTGCTCATGATAACTACCCAGCTGTTTGTTTCAAACAAACTGCTGATGCTGGAAACGTAAAATGCATCCCTTTTTGTCCTCCTGAAGAATTTTACCTATTAGGGATCTACAGCACAACACTGTGTAAATGCAAATGAAAGAGTTTTCATGAAGTGACAACAGAGGCTCCTAGCAACCACGTTTGGAGAAAATTGGTTATGGTGAAATGAACAAAATATGTTAATTTCCCGTCAGAGTGTTTATTTGTGGTGGTTAACCATGGGGAACATTTGGGCATCAACAAACATTCATCTAGGCTGCACTTTGGGCTGCATTTGAATTAGAATTTTTATTTTTTTTTTCCAAATCTATCTGGGTGGCCCACCTAAATAAATTGAGAGTATCCGAAACACGTATATAAATAGTTGTAGTCGGACCTTTGACCCCTACCTGAACATAATAAGTTCCTTTGTCCTGAGCATAGAGCATGAGGAAGCTGAAGTCCAGATTCTGCTTTGTTCGCCATCTGAGAACAGACAATGTGCACAAACAACACACAAACATGAATTTGTTCAGGTCTTTTACTTAAGTCTTCAATTAACCAGGCATTGTAATCAAATTCTAATTCACCTAGTAGTACTCATTCTCTTATCTATATTCATATGTATATACCAATTTCCTCTCTCTTCTCTAGTGAAGAAGATGAGATTAAATGTAAATGATCCCACAGCAGCACCAACCAATACATGGATACAACAAAGAAAATTATACATAAATGGGAATAAAGCTAGATATATCTATATATATAATTCTAGCATTTCAAATAAATAGTAACAGAAATGGTACATGTACTTGACTCTGTCCTTCGAGTCTCCAAAGGTCTCTCTGAGGCTGGTGAAGTCAGGGTAGTAATACTGTGAAGGAGAGATTAACTCCAGCAGCCCGGACTGCACCTCCTTGGGAAAACTACAAAGAAACAGCTGGTTAACTACAGACTTCACCAGCAAAAAAAAACAAAGGGGACACATAAACAATCCAGCATTTAAATCATGGAAAAGGAAAGATGATTCCTAGTTTTAAAAAATCTGTCACCACAGCTTTCAGATGGCAAATATGACTGTTAGTTTGGTGATGATATCAATTTCTCTGAATACTAATGACCATGGTCAAGTGGAAAAAAGGATCTTTAAAAATCTTTTTCTTTTTCTATTCTAATTGTATTACTCAAATCCAATGAAAAGACCAAATTAGTTACTGGATTTGTAATTTGTGAAAACATACAGTATCTAGTTTACTGCATAAATAAAATGTATCAACATAGAGCAGAAAACAGAAAACTTCTGTCATGGTGTACTTACTGCTTCAGTTGAGCCTGATCAGATTATTAGGACATGAATGCAGCATCAGAAACAGGAACACTAAGAGCTCAACAAATCTTTTATAGCTAAGGTCTAGCATGTTGTTGCACGCAGTATATAACACATTATGCATTAGAAGGCTTTGAAACATTTAAAGATGCACTAATCTAAGTTAAATGGTTACAGACTATACAGATTAGTAAAGTGTGTGCACCATGTCACCTTAAAACAAAAGACTTATCTACAGCTCCTATGAGGCTTTGACAGTAATTCTGTGGCCAAATGCACATGGAATATGTGAATGTTGACAAAATAAACTTTGTCCCTGCAATAACTAATGTCTTTCCAATTGTAATCTTTTGTAAATTAGTGGAAACTTAACATTCTCACGATTCTGGTGCTTGTCTTGAAAAAAACATTTCTCTCTTCTCACATCTTCCTAAGTTGAAAATCAAACACGCTAATTGATTAATCTCAAGTTAAGATCACCATGAGTTCATATTCAGCCATAACTATACCTTCAGAGAGTTTCCAGTCACATTGCATGACAAAAGGCAATGTGACACGGGGCTTTTGTAGCACGTAATGCCCAATAACAAAAAACACCCAACCTGAAAGGTCACTTAAAGGTGGGGTAGGCAGTATTTCTTTGGCGTCCTTGGGCAAAGATTCCATAATAACTATTCAACATATTGTAATTCAAGTGGTCTGAGAGCAAACCTCTACTTCAGCCCCTCCTCTTGGCTCTGTTTTCAGGCTTCAAAAAATCTAGCCTGTGATGGGAGACTTTGGCAAATCACTGGTTATTTCAGAGAGAGAGGGCGTTCCTATTGGCTGTTCTACAAATGCAGATGCGCGTACACGTCCCTTCAGATGGTGAAAGCCTGATTCAATGGCAGAAAAGACTGGGTAGATTGGATGGTAAGTAGGTAGCCTTCTAATTGGCTAGTTGGATTGAGCTGAAAAGACTTAAAACTTATATGTTAAATGTTAGTTATTTAATCCATTGTTAATATTGATTAGGGCAGCTTCAAATAATTTGTGCACAACTTTTATGTACATATTCGCAGAATGTTTCTACATTTATAACTCTTGGTCTGTTTGAAGAAACCCTGTGTATGAAACACATTTACAAACTTGACTTTCCCGTGCAAATGTTTTTCACAGGTTCACAAAAGTTGATATACAACCAAAGGCTGTGAAATGATTTGTGATAAAATGAACATCATTTCAGAAGCTCAGAATCTTTTAGACCCTGTATTCATCTAAAAGAAGAAAAGATGCAAAAGAACTGGAAATGTCTCTTGAATTTTTACTTTGCTTTTTAAAAGGGCCACATTCTCCAATGTGGCTAAGTCACTCATGAAGTGATGACACTTCTTGAGCAGAAGAAAATGTCCCACATCTGACTACAAATGAGCAGGGGAAATGAGGTGAATCCGTAACATCTAAATTAGTGGGCTGGGACGCCCCTTGACCTCTCAATTGCAGCCCTGTTTTGTGATACAGGCTGATAATAAGACTGGTATATGGTTACATACAGTAGGCCTATAAACCTGCTGCTTTAATCCATAACAAATGTAACCAATGAGGTTATTTTTTTACCTAAAAGACCTCTTTGAAAACTTTTTCAGTTAAAAAACTTGCAAGCATAGACACACGAAGCTGGCTGCTGTTGGAAACTGCAGGTAACAGGGGACATGAAACCAAAGTAAACAGCAATAGTGATATAATAGTGAAACTTCCCCATGGGAGGCAATCTAGAGTCACTCACTTCTTCCTGATGGTCTCTGCTATGCTGCCCACATAATCTGAGTCCGTCTGATGTGACAGGGAGACAAAAAGGAGAAAGTCAGTGATATAAGGGATTTCTGATGCGGTTAGTTGATATCAAACAGGAGGTCTTGAATGCTTTTACAACAATGAACAGAGTATGGAGTATGTCTTATGGGGTGAGACAGCCTCATTGTGCTTGTCCCTCCAAGGCCAGACCTTGTATAACCAGTTTCAATTGATATGCAGGTGATGTAGCCTCCCACCATTTCACTTTATTTACTCATACCAGATGC
>VMKM01002609.1:62500-64159 GCA_008360985.2 Macquaria ambigua
CTAAACTTCTCTAAGTGGAGGATCTCACCCAGCTCTCTCAGCCACATCTCAGATGAAGGCACAGTGTCTGACTTTGGCTGTTTTCTGGCTAATACAGTTCCCAAATACACCGACCATTTGTCACTGCCAGTGTTCAGAGCAGCATCACTCGTAGACCCCAGAATGGCCACAAGGGGGTCGGGTTCCCATTGCTTGTTAAATGCTTTTGAGAAGAAATCAGATACAGAACACCAGAAAGACTGGAGTTTGGGGCATGTCCAGAATTGATGTGTAAGAGTGCCAGCTTGATTTTTACAATTTGTTACACAAAGCTGATACACTGGGATACATCTTGTTTACCTTAACTTTGAGTAGTGCAGCCTGTGTACTACTTTAAATTGTATCAGATTAAGTCTAGCATTTACTGAGCACCGGTGAATATTCCTAAGGCATGTTTCCCAAAATTCCTCAGTGAGGGGCGTACCCATTTCCGTCTCCCACTCAGTTCTATACCGCTCTGTTCCGACATCTGCCTGACTAATGAGTGTCTGGTATAGGATTGACACCGCTCTTCTACAACCTGGCCTAACACTAATTATCATCTCAAGTGCTTGATGTTGTGGTATGTCTGCATCTACTTTATAAAGTTCTGAATCTTTAAATATCGGAAAAAGTGTGAGGCCAGCAGGTTATATTTGTTCCTTAGTTGCTCAAAAGACATAAAGTGGCCTCCCAGAGACAAGTCCTTCAAACACTCAACCCCTTTTTCTTTCCACTGAACATACCCAGAGTCCAAGCTGGATGGTCTAAAGGCGTGGTTGTCACAGATTGGGCTGTCTATGTATATATTTGGGGCTTTCAAGTATGTTTAAATCTGATTCCATATTTTTAATGAGCTGTGTACCAGAAAGTTCCCTCCATATAAAGATTTATTAGTCTTAACTGGGTGTTCCATGACAGTCTGCTTGCTCGATAGAGAGCCAGGCTGGAGTGTCTTCCTCCGTGCCCTCAGCAAGATTACAACATCTCCAGAAAGCCAGAGTGTTTAAATATGCAGCCCAGTAATAACATCTAAAATCTGGGAGACCAAAGTCTCCCTCATTTTTAGTTTTACACAGGTGTTTCTTGCTTATATGAACAGCTTTATATTGCCAGATAAAAGGAGGTTATAATAGAGTCTAACCTCTTAAAGTAGCTCTGTGGTATGCATGGCAGGATGGACTGAAAGAGATGTACGAGTCATGAGAGAACCACCATCTTAATAGCGTTTACTCTCCCGAAACTCTCAGTTTCCAGTTCGCCTCAAGTAACATTTCAGGTTTTCTGGTGACAGTCACCCCCAGGTAAGTAATCCTGTCCTTGGTAATCTTAAAGGGCACAGAGCTCAGTGTGGAGCTGTTCTGATTCAAGTACACTGGCATTAACTCACTTTTATCCCAGTTAATTTGAAACCCTGAGAAGGAGCCAAAGCAGTTAAACAACTCCATAAGTGGGGGTAACACCTCCTGCGATTTCATCACATAAAGCAGAATGTCATGAGCATATAATGACAAGTGATGCTTTTGCCCTTTAATGGAGACCGGAGATATTCTGGGATGTAATCGTATACTTGTGGCTAGTGGCTCAATGGCTAACGCAAACAGAAAAGGTGAGAGAGGATCCCCCTGTCTGGTGCCTCGG
>VMKM01002610.1:0-64072 GCA_008360985.2 Macquaria ambigua
TCTATCTATCTGTCTGTCTGTCTGTCTGTCTGTCTGTCTATCTGTCTGTCTGTCTATCTATCTATCTATCTATCTATCTATCTATCTATCTATCTATCTGTCTGTCTGTCTGTCTGTCTGTCTGTCTGTCTGTCTGTCTATCTGTCTGTCTGTCTGTCTGTCTGTCCATCTATCTATCTATCTATCTATCTATCTATCTATCTATCTATCTACTATCTATCTATCTATCTATCTGTCTGTCTGTCTGTCTGTCTGTCTGTCTGTCTATCTGTCTGTCTGTATATCTATCTATCTATCTATCTATCTATCTATCTATCTATCTATCTATCTATCTATCTATCTATCTACTATCTGTCTGTCTGTCTGTCTGTCTGTCTGTCTGTCTGTCTGTCTATCTGTCTGTCTGTCTGTCTGTCTGTCTATCTATCTATCTATCTATCTATCCTGTCCATCTGTCCATTTGCAAGTATAACAGACACACTGACACAAACACACACACACTGAGTGGGAAATTAGCCTGCTGCTGTGACAGTGATCTTCAGTGTGTGTGTGTGTGTGTGTGTGTGTGTGTGTGTGTGTGTGTGTGTGTGTGTGTGTCTACCCAGATGGTGATATCTAGTGATTATCTCTGTATGTATCTCCACCTCCATCCTGCGGCCCTTCTGGGTCAGTCAGGTCCCACCCTCGCCGTGCCACCATCCGTGATGCCACATCGATTACGCTCCCCCGGGAAACACACGCCCCCACGGCCAGGATCACATCAGCAGAGCTCCACAGGCGAGTTTTGAACTTCTCTCAGCACATTTTCATCCCCTGGCCTGACCACCAAGGTGACCTCTGACCTCTGACCTGGCTCTGTGACCTCTAAACCTGCATCTGTCCCTTCTGATGCTTTCTGACCTCAAAGGATCATAAATCACTACCTCAGACACAGACTGAAATGTTGCCTTTATGAAATTCAGACAGAATCTCTCTCTAAATTTCTTCATTAATACATCTTACGCTCACATCTAATTCTTCTGAGGAGCATCTGTAGGAAGAGAGAGCACTAGCGGCATAAGGAGGGAGAGGGGAGCAGGCGATACTGATGTCTAATTAGGAGGGAGCAAAATGCTCTTGTTGCAAAACATGCAGCATTTGTTTGATACTTTGTGGTCACATTGGTAATGTGAACAGGAAGTTATGAATCATAACGAACAGGGTAAAGGCACTATAAATACTGTAGCATTTTACAGTAGCACCCAGAAATAAACAGATGACAATGTGTCGCATTACTCATAAAGATATAAGAGGTAAAATGAAAGTTTCATGGTGATGCGTCAGACACAATAATTATTACGGTGATAAAATGTTCTAAACTCAAGGTATACGCACTAGCTTTTTCCAGAGATTTCAACCGTATCCTAAGGCCTTCTGTGCTGACTAGAAGTACAGAACTTCAGTCATGTAATAGTGGGGTTAATTAATTGGTTGGTCTATAGAAAATTAATCAGCAACTATAATTGTTTAAGTCATTTTTCATGCAAACATTTCCAAACATTTCCTGGTTCCAGCTTCTCAAATGTGAAGATTTGATGCTTTTCTTTATCATATATGATAGTCAATTGAATATCTTCAGGTTTTGGACTGTATAAAAGAATAAAAGGAGATATTTGAAGACATCACCTTGGGCTGTGGGCATTTTTCACTGTTTTCTGACCAAATGATTAATTCATTAATTGAGAAAACAATTAGCAGATTAATCAACAATGAAAACAATCGTTAACTGCAGACCTATTAATTACAAGTGGTCATATATATTGTAACCTCTGTTTTCTGTTTCCCGGTGATTTTCTCCCCTTTCCTGAGTACTTTAAGGACCTAACATCTATGTTGACATACAATACATACAGCTAAGGTTAAATCTTGACTTTGGGAACACATTACAATCATTTCTCATTATTCATAATTATTTTAAATAATGGTTTATCACCATGGTAGTTAACACAGTTTGTAACCAGCCAGGTGATGTACTGATGAGGGTTAAAAATGTGTGTCATCATTATATATATATATATATTCTGATGGGTGTTTTTTGTATTGCATTATTTTAATCGTCATTTTGAAGACATGTTTGTTGAGAACTGCCTTTGAAGGTCATTCACCTTATCAGCATGTTTCTAACTTACGTAAATTTCCGACAGATGTCTTAGACTGATGCATTATGGTGGTTATACTGTGTCATGATTTCCTGCAAATCACAGCTCTGCCTTCTGGGATATCTGGCATGCTGGTGTGTGCAACCGGTGCTGTCACTTGTCAGTCAGCTTTCACTTAATATCACTGCACTGCTGAATTAAAACACAGAGGAAAGACTGAGGAGATTTTCTATTGAGGGAAAGCAGTTATTCAGATGTTTCGTATTCCACGGCTCTAGAGGGAAACCCTGGCAGTCTGCACTAACTAACCAGATCAAGGATTATTCTAGCTCCACCGCCAGCACACACACACACACACACACACCTTCACACACATGTCCACCACAGACACACACACATGCACATTACCTGGGGGGTCTGAGCTCCCCCTCTACAGGCCTTCACCCCACATGCTCATCTCAATTAATCACCCAACAAAACAGATGTCAGGAACAAAGGAACAATCTCCAGGCCTGTGGGGTAAAGGGGGGAGGAGAAGGAGGGAGGAAAAGCAAAGGGAGGAAGGATGGCAGGAGGAATAGGAAGAAGGAAGTGTCAGTGTATTTAATAGCTGGGTGGTTTGTATGAGGCAGGTGATTGGAGGTTGCAGGGGCAGTTAGAGTGGGATGTACTAGCTGTTTATGTGCTTCAAGCCCAGTGCTACTGTTACTGTACAATACAAGATGAAACTGTAAAAGAGTAGGAAAAAGAAGAAGAAGTCACGATGTAAGAGAGAGCGAGAGACGGCGAGAGAGTGAGAAAACAACAAAGCCCTGGAGATGAAAGACGGTCTACAAAACAATGGATACAAAATAATGCTCTGCGGTGTGCAGAAATAGAGCAAAGATTGAAAACCTGCCAAGATAAAGACAAACCCCCGCTTTTGAACTGTCACTTCACCGCGATACTGTCAGAAAACAAATGGCAATCTTGACAGGTTTCAGCTGCTTTGAAAGAGACAGAATCATATTTTATTCACAAACGCATATTTTATGGCTTTTATAGCAAAGATCGTAACCTGTTGTTAAGCACTGAATTCTTGAATCTTGCGCTAAATTATTGACATCTACATAATGTACAGATGGAGGGGGGGGCAGGTAGGAAGGGGGTGAAAGCAGAGGAAATAGGAAGGAAAGAGGAGGGAGGGTTGGGAGAAGAAGAAAGGAGGAGAAAGGGAGAGATGATGAAAGAGCTAAGATCTCTACATTTTAGTGTTGTTTTTAATAAGCACACTGTTGTTTTTACATGAATCCAAGTCTAAGCATTACAGGGAAAGCCATCAATCTGGTGGCATTATCTCTCCACTGTTTCTTTTCTTCCATCCACCCATCCTTCTAGAGCAGCAGTCCTCTGTCTCTCCCTCCGTCTGCCTGTAGAGTGTGGACAGTGAGAGTTACAGCTCGCATCAATAACAGGCAGATAACAGCCCAGTCTTCAGTCTTCAAGCACGGCCTTAAATCACATCAGCCCTGGAGGGAAGCAAATGAAGAGAGAGGAGGAGGATGAGAGGGGGAAAGCTAAGCACTTATAAGGCACACAACAACAACAACAACAACAACAGTGCAGCAGTTGTGAAAATACACACAAGTGGAACAGAGCTGTATTGGGGGGAAAAAATTACAAGAACGCATCAATTTATGCAGCATAAAAACAAGGCTCGGTGTTGTAACTGAGAGTTCACACAGTGAGCAACACGCTGAGGGAGGAGAGAAAAGCAGACATGATGACTGAGTGTGTGTGTGTGTGTGTGTGTGTGTGTGTATTTGCATATGTGTCACTGCATGTCTTCAGGTCCATTTCTCGGTATGTTTGTATGACAGCAGCACATTACTGAGCTGCAGTACACGACATGAAAAAGCACTTAATGAAGCGCTCCGTCCCACTGGCGCGCATTGATCCACGGCACGCTGGGAAACGCTGACCCCAGCTGTACCGACACACACAAATACACACAAGCGCTCGTGTTTTAAAGGATAATTCCGCCTCATTACAACTTATTTTCATAGTTTTTTCCCGTCCTTCGTGTCAGCAACAGTGACAATGTACTTGCCAAGTTAATTGCTGAGATCTGGATACACGACAACATCACTGAGAAGAAGTCAGACAGGGCAGGAAACACAAGCAGCCGGATGAGCATACAGGTCTGAAACAATCCCCCTGGTTAGCCATTTGAAAGAGAAAATGAAGGCAAACTGTAAAATTACATTTAGTGTATCACAGTTTACAGACAGACTTCCTGAATCAGCTTTGACCTTCCGTACTTGCCATAGTTTTGCCCACAGACAGTTTTAGTTTAATTCCAAGTAAAGTGGGTTAGATCAGTGGTTCCCAAGTATAATAATTATATTATTTTACAGCTTACTATGGGCTATTTTTGCGGTAAATACCTTTACCTGATTTTTCATCAGTACACAAGGTAACCAGTCTGTCATCACCACCTTTCAGCATTCAGCAGTATATGAAATCTATGTGAGACCTTCACCTGAGTGTTGCTGAGAAGTCTATCTGTATTTTATTTTTTTATTTAGTAAGTAACCACAATGAAACACAGACCAAGTAAAGTAAGTTTGCTTCAGCCTCATCAGCCGGTCCACAACAACACTGTCAATATGAAAATGGTCTGCAGTGCAAAAAAAGGAGATTGGGAACCCTTTCATTTAAATAACCTGGATAAACTGTTGGCTTGTTTACAATCTGTCAAACGCTGTTGTTGTGATCTTGCCTTGTGCCGTGATCTCAGCAACGTGTCATGACCACCGACAATCTCCTTAATTCACCTCCCCCTCCATTGTGCCTCCATCTTCTTTTATTTATTTATTTTTGCTCTGTCACTCTCTCTCTCTCTCTCTCACACACACACACACACACATCAACGGCTCTACACCTCAACCCACATCTCGCTCATCGCTCCTCGTTTGTCTCTTCCCAACTATCTCCCTCCCTCTCTCTTTCTCTCTCTCTGGCTCCCTCTCTCTTGACATAATGATTCAGTGACACTTGTCTTTTCACTTCAGTGTCATGCCGACAGGAGTACACACACACACACACACACACACACACACTAACATACACTAACGCACATACACAGGAGAGAGGTGGAGGGATTGTACAGACTAATAAGAGGTCTACTTCAGTCCATGCTCTACAGTAAACAGTGTGTGTGACATCCTCTGAGCTGAGGTCAGAGGTCAGCCGGTGTTACGACTCCCTCTGTACTCTCTGTGCTGCCAGGGTCACACATCCTTCACAGACAGCTGCTGTCCATACTGCCCCCATGCTCTGAGGTATGGATCAGAACAACTAAAGAGATTTAAAGGGATTACCCCACTCTGCCTATACACACACACACTTTCACTCACAAATATGCCCTGGCACACACAGCGTGTACGTTCACACTTCACAGAGATAGAAAGGCTGAACGTCCAAGTTCCTGCGTTATGAGAGTGTTTATTAGCGCAGCGGTGTTCGATAATGTCATTGTGTCCGGCCCACATAGTAGCTGACCTCCTGACCTTTGCCCTGCGCTGAGCACCTGATGACCCCGTTTACAGAAGAGGTCAGAGGTCACCGGGGACCTCCCAGTCAAACTCCCAGATGGAGCCCTTTTAGAAGCAGGGACAACACCTGTTAAAGACACACACACACACACACACACCAAGACTGTGTAGCATCATTGTCCTGTAAGAGACATTTTCTCCTCAGTGTGATAAATTGAAAAGCGTATGTGTCCTGTGAGTGACAATCATACACACACACACACACACACACACACACACACACACACACACACACACACTACGCTCTGTTTGACACGTCATGTGAGTTCAGTCACTCAGAGAATGGGCGCCGTATGAACGATGACCGGTCACACCTCACTAACTCTGAACACAATGGCAGGAGGTCACAGTCACAAAGAAGTGTGTGTGTGTGTGTGTGTGTGTGTGTGTGTGGTGGGTGGTGGTAATAACAAAAAGGGTGTAAAACAGTACATTCGTTAACCACAATGACAATATGTAACTCACAAGTTTCTATTGTTCAGTGAATTTCTCTGCACCCAAGATATAAACACAACACATTCTGAAAAATTTATTAAAAAAAGACAAATTGATCATATTTACATTACACAATGAACATATCACAAGTGAGTTTAGTTTAAATATTTAATATATTTTGAATAAATGATGAAACAGATATTGCTCTCTTATGCAATACTATCTGACAAAATCTAAGACAAACAATTGTAATCGGCTGCAGGGTTTCCATATTACTTCTCATGTGCCCTTGTGTGTGTGTGTGTGTGTGTGTGTGTGTGTGTGGTGAGCTGTCACAGGAGATCTGGTGAGAGTGGGCTAATTGGAGTTAATTCACCATCTGTCTGTGTGAGCCAGCAGACAGGGTCATTAGCAGAGACAAGTCCAGCCACAGGGGAGGCCGAGAGGGGAATCACTATCATCCCTCACTTTCTCTCCCTCTGTCTTTAGTTTTCCCCTTCCTTCCTGTCTACCAAACCAAACTGTCTCTTGTCTGTCTGTCTTCACATCTCTTTGATCCTCCTTAATCACATCTTTCAGATCCTGTTGTCTAAATTTCTTCCCTCTGCAAAGCACAGACGTAAGAAAACATTTTTAATTCTTTGTTTGGCATGCTGATTCTGTTATGCGCAAAAAAGACTGTTTGAAGTGGTGATGATCTAACTGGGTGTAGAGTGATCAGTGAGAGAGCTTTTTATTGACTGTTTTGTCAGATCAGCACTGCCCTCTGCTGGACACATGTGGGCCTGAGATCACAGCGCTGAGCAGAGATAAAAGAGTCTGTCTGAAATCACTGAGAGGGAGTATAAGAGCCTGAGTGAGCAAGGAGAGTGATTAATAAATAATCTTTAGTTTATTTATAGTAAAACATCACCCACGGAGTCCCTGCACACTTTACAGATCAAATATAAACACTAGAATGGATACTCACATGGATGCATGCACACACAAAAAAGGCAGAATCCAACTCATCTATTAAAATTAAAAATGTTAATATAACAATAACAGAGTTAAAGTTAATAGATGCCAAGTATAAGTCAGTTGAATGTTAGACGTTGTCCTCCACCAAAGTTCATGTAAAATAACACTGGATTATTAACTCAGACCATTAAGTCTCTGCATGTTTGTGGAGGCAAGATAGCTAATTGAGTTTTGAGGCCCACTTGAGACCCGGACCACCCACACAGGTTTGACTGATCTGTCTCCTAGAAATGTGAGATCAGAGCTGTTGCACAGAGAGTAATGAAGAGGAGAGGGCAGAAAACTGTTAAATTTGGAAGACAAATATTTAGCACTGGCTGTTTTTAATCTGACCATTCAATTGGTCCGTTTTAGAGGTAATATTTGGCTTCAGTTCCCCCGGAGCAGGCAGTGACCCTCATAGTTAGCATGGTCCAGACCAGTCTAGGCCCCTCTACATCTCCATGTGGTCTTGTATACCATGATTTGCCCAGAATGAAAGCCTAGATATACACCTTTTTACTGCACCACACTGTGTGCATGCCACACCAACAAAAGATGAATCAGTCAATCTCAACTCTGCTTGATGGGTCATTTTCTACAATGTTTGTCATTTATTTTGTCTTTGTGAATTTTAAATGTCTTCATATAAAAACACCAGATTCTTCTCAGTAGGAGATAGTTAAATAGTGTTTTCATCTCTGTGAAATGCAGTACAGAGGTTTGAGAGTCTGGTCGTGTTTGCTGTTAATAAGACAGATATAATTTGTCACCACAGACTGCAGCGCCGGATGTTTCATATTTTATAACCTCTGTCTTCTACTCATCATCTCCCCAGTACTTTTTTTTGGGGGGGGGGGCACTTTGACAGAAGTTGATAATGGTAGGAAAATAACAAATTCGCATCAAAGCCAGAGATAAACTTAATTGTGCCTGACACAATACCGTTATATGTGGTATTTATAGAAGCAGTAACATTTATGAGTGCACGGGAATTTTGGCTTTTCTCAAACACAAAATGAATCCAATGCAACAAATAATGTTTAAAGGTTTTGCATATTACATGGTTGGCAATTAAAAAACAATATAACAATATATAAGGTCTAATGTTCAAAATAATTACAGCTGAAATCTGAATTATTTGTCTGCCAATGGTTAATTCCTTTATTTTAGAAATTC
Source organism: Macquaria ambigua (assembly GCA_008360985.2). Taxonomy (NCBI): domain Eukaryota; kingdom Metazoa; phylum Chordata; class Actinopteri; order Centrarchiformes; family Percichthyidae; genus Macquaria; species Macquaria ambigua. The sequence goes on from VMKM01002610.1 coordinate 8,348, forward strand.
ACAGCACTAACATATGTACTGTGTAAAGGAGGGAAAATATAATTATTTTCTAATTCTCTGCATCTTTTCGTTATTTACCTGCATTTCTTTTGAATACAGGAGAACATTCTGCATTTATACATGATTATTCAGTTTGGTACGTTATTTCTAAAATTTAGGATGCTTTCTGATTTTAGATATATTTTGTATTGATCAGTCTCCGTCTGCTTTAGAGACCTACGTGGTGTAAGATGTCTGGTTAGGGGATCCAAATGGGGGGAGACCCTGAATGATTCAGGGTCCCAGAGCTAGACAGGAACCCTGAAACATGCCAGGAATTGTAGATATTTATTGTTTCAGGGCCCCAAGTGAGCTGTTGTCAGGGGCCCAGGATTTCTGAAGGTCAAAGGTGATTCTAAGGTCAGATTCACTTGAACTACAGTAACTTCTCATTGCTGGTACTGCCAGACAGACACATAGTATGAAAGTTTACACATTCAAACATACAAAACAAACAGGACATAAGGCTGAGTTACATTCATGTATTCATCTAATTGTAGTTCATTTTCTATGACAAATTATTGACAAAAAGATATGTTGTCTCCACACCATCCCAGCCTGAAAAACATGCCACAGTTAATTCCCTTCATCATTGTTAGAAACACTTTGTTAGCACTTTGGTCTGATCACTTCCAGAAGTTTCTGAGCAGCCTAACAGACGTTCTCTCTCCTGCTGTAAATGTACACATTTGCAAGAATGTGACTTATGATGTGACCTATTTCAAAGTACCCTCGCCCAGAAAAACAAAAAAACAAACGCATTTATATAATTTCCAAACAAATGATAATATTAAATAGCATGTTGAGATTCAATTCAGCTTTTAAATAAATATAAAACAAAAGAGAATAAATAAAAAAAGAGAATGGCAAAAAACAAAATACATCACAAAAGAGGGATTTGGACACAGATGCGAAATAAAAAGTTGCATAGTTCCATTGCAAATATAAAAAATATACATACACATATGAAATAGAGTACACAACAATGACGGTCAAATTAATTCAAAATACAAAATATCGCATGAGAGACGTAAAGCTTTTTCACCCCAGACATTTTGACTTGTTATAGTTGGAAAAGCACAGGTGTTACTAACATTAACAATAGTTTTGTTCCATTCAAGTGTCCCAGTAAGTCTTGACAGTGTGACAGTGAGACAGCATGCACAATAAAAGGACCCTGAAACTGAAGCAGCTAAATGGAATTCAGCCATCACTCATTTTATTATTTACACCTGTGCTGCTTTTCCTACTATAACAAGTCAAAAAGGTTTTGTTGTATTGGATTCCATTTTATTGTGCTCCTTTTGTTCATCTCTGTTGCTGTTAGTGTGTAAACCAGTCAAAAGCTTTGTGTGAACAAACCAGTGCGTCTCTGACACATCCTGCCTCTCTTGTCCTCTCCACACTGAACCACTATAACAATCATTGTAAAGCACCTGCTGTGTGTCCTCCCAGCAGCCAGAGGTGACCAGGTCAGTGAACGCCTCACTGCAGTAAGTCTGGGCTTCCTGCCAGGTCAAAGATATTTACACCAAGTAGCACTGAAGAGTGTCACCTGCATGAGGGACTAATTTGACAGATTATACTGTACTTAGTATAAGGATTCATAGAGACTGTTTTCAGCTGCACCTGGAGGATGGGGCAGCCTCTCTGGTTGCCAGTGGTCCTTGAAACCCTTCCAACAATAAATATGGTTACATGACTCCTGTTTACACTCTTCTCCACAGGGCAAAACATTGAACGGTTTTCTCCAGAGACGGCCTGCACTAAAATATTTATGTTGCTCATCTTTTCCATGATATAACATTATTCTAAAGGGGATTGTTTTTTTCATGTCAAGATAGTATAACCACATTATATCAGGGGTATAATACTATATAATAAATATAATCAACTGCAACATAAAATATGTGTGATCATCACATATTTTAATCAAGTCAACCTAACATTGTGTGTAAATATTCTCAACACTTGGGAATATTTAACTGAGTGTGGAAAATCACACAACTAATGTAGAAAGAAGTCCTTATTATTTATGCTTAAAAACAGTTTGCTAAAACACATTGCTCAAACTAATATTGTGTATGTCAGCTTTTATATGGCATCCCACATTTATTACCAGTATAACATACATAAAACACTTAAGTCTTTAGTTTTTGCTGTTGTTTGTTTTGTTGCTGTTGTTTATTTCTGTTCGTTTTCTTACCTGCCAAAATTATTGTTTAAAAAAATGGGAAAGGACCAATTTGTGGGATAAAACATAAAGCAATTAGGATCAACAGGTTGACAAATTGGTTGGTTTCAAAATAAGCACAAAGGATAGGAATATTTAAAAAAAGGTTGATAATGTAGTGGTCTGAGAACATTGTGTCCACTGAGCTGGTTAAAGGCTGATTCTAACAAGAAAGAAACAAGACATTTATGTTCATTTGATTATTTTTAAATCACATGAGCAGTTACTCTTTGGTACTTTGCTCCTCTAGATATACATTATACATTAAGTTACTATAGTCTCACATACAATATACAGTATATTCCAGTATTCATATTTGACCTGAACGTTTGTTTGTCCAGATGTTGTTATTTTATATTTTTATATTCACTTGCACTGTGCACACAAGATGTATAACTATGCTGTTTACTCTTTCTTTAGCTGGATGCCTACATAGCTTTCTTTTCTGTATGTCTGTTGTTCTTGCTAATCTCAGCACTGCAGTAAAATTAAATGTTAAGTGTCAGCATACTTGGCCAATAAACTTGTCATTCTAATACTGAGCCACCAGTGTAGGCTACATTAATTATGCCTGTGTAACCTTTTCTTGTATTTGTAATTAATACCTTTTATTTGTTCTGTTTTGTTGTTTGTTTTACAAAACCTAACCTACAATGTAATTGCTAAAAGTAGACACTTTCTCAGGGTAGGTATAAAGTAGGCTACAAACAAACATACAGACACGATATAGTTCAAGCACACATTATTGTTGTAATTTACTCCTAAAGCACCTTAATGCTGTGTTGTCTCGTCATCTTCATGCTGAGGGGCGCTACAGTATTTTTAATATAGCCATATTATTATTGCTGTTATTAAAATTGTGTCATGGAGCCAGTAGGAATAGTAACGATACTTTTTACTTCCACTAGGAGCCGCTGGCCAGTGGCTAAACGCGCTATAAGCTAATAGAGCTGGTTTGTTCATTTGTAGAGATCCGGGATGCTCCGATGCTGCTGGAAATGCCTCAGAAGGTAAAGGAGCCTGGCAGATACCTTTGTATGAGCAAACAGCCGTGTAGAGGAAAGTTTCTGCAAACAAAAAAGTTCTTGGATACGCTTTGCGATGACCTGGAGTAAATTACAAGTTGTTTTGGACAGCTTGGACGGGGAGCTTTGAGCTCACAAGTTTAGACAGCTAACGCTACGCCGACGTTTGCTAACGTTAGCGGCGCAATAGCGTTAGCCTAGCCTGCTAGGTAAATATTACGACTGCCTTTCGGAGTTTCCTGCATTTGCGTCCACGTTGTCAACATAAGAACTGTGCCGTTAGTAGTCATTTTGTACCATCGGTTTATTAAATATAATTGTACGCTTCGCTCCTACGAGATGGGTGGATTTGTGTTACGTTGCACACAAAGCTAACTGGCTATAGTTAGCCTGTTCGTATGCTAGCTGACATCAGCTAACGTTGCCGAGCCAGCCAGCAACTTCGGCAGGAGAGTTTCGGCGAGCTAACCACGGCACTATTGTTGCTCACAATCAACATCTGCTGTTAAAAGCAGTCAACCTGCAGTCATGTTTGAAATGGAGACACATATATCGTGCCTTTTCCCGGAGATCCTGGCCATTATTTTCAGTTATCTGGACGTTAAAGACAAAGGAAGAGTAGCCCAAGTGTGCGCGGCCTGGAGAGACGCGTCCTACCACAAGTCGGTGTGGAGGGGGGTGGAAGCCAAGCTCCATCTGCGGCGAGCTAACCCGTCTCTGTTCCCCAGTCTGCAGACCAGGGGGATCAAAAAAGTTCAGATTCTCAGCTTGAGGCGAAGTCTGAGCTACGTGATTCAAGGGATGCCGCACATCGAAAGCCTTAACCTGTGTGGATGTTTCAACCTCACGGACAACGGACTCGGACATGCCTTTGTGCAGGACATCCCATCCCTGCGGGTGCTGAACCTTAGTCTTTGTAAACAGATCACTGACTCCAGCCTGGGCAGGATTGCCCAGTACCTCAAAAACCTGGAGGTGCTTGAACTTGGGGGATGCAGCAATATCACAAACACGGGCCTGTTGCTCATTGCCTGGGGCTTGCACAGACTCAAGAGCCTTAACCTGCGCAGCTGCAGGCATGTGTCCGATGTGGGCATTGGTCATCTGTCAGGCATGACCCGCAGCGCTGCAGAGGGCTGCCTGTCCCTGGAGAAGTTAACCTTGCAGGACTGCCAGAAGCTGACTGACCTATCTCTCAAACATGTCTCAAAGGGCCTAAACAAGCTCAAAGTGCTAAACCTCAGCTTCTGTGGAGGGATATCGGATGCAGGGATGATCCACCTGTCGCACATGACCCACCTGTGCAGCCTCAACCTGCGGTCCTGTGATAACATCAGTGACACAGGGATAATGCATCTGGCCATGGGCTCCCTCCGGCTGTCTGGACTGGATGTCTCCTTCTGTGACAAGATTGGAGACCAGAGCCTGGCTTACATCGCCCAGGGGTTGTATCAGCTCAAGTCCCTCTCTCTTTGTTCCTGCCATATCAGTGATGATGGCATTAACAGGATGGTACGCCAGATGCACAAACTCAAGACTCTCAACATTGGACAGTGTGTGAGGATCACAGACAAAGGGTTGGAGTTGATAGCCGACCACCTGACCCAGCTGACGGGGATTGATCTGTACGGTTGTACTAAGATCACCAAGAGGGGTCTGGAGAGGATAACGCAGCTCCCATGCCTTAAAGTGTTAAACCTGGGACTGTGGCAGATGACTGAGAGTGAGAGAGTCAGGTGAAAGCTCTCCTATTTAGTATACATGTGTTTCATTGTGTATAGTGTACTGAGAGGGGCTGCCTGTATCCATTCTTGGCCAGGTCTCTCTTGTAAAAGAGATTTTTGATCTCAATGGGACTTCCTGGTAAAATAAAAATCTTAATTTTACCTTCTATACTGTGACTAAAAACAAGGAGAGGGACTCGGCATTGATCACTGGAATATTGTTCACCTCCGCTGCAATACTCCACTCTTACTCAAATTTAGTTTAAGTCTTGTGCTCTCTTTTGATGTGCGTTGTTTAATCTCAGCCTGTGTACAGTTCTTACTATCTAGCTACCTCACCCATCAAACACAGGAGTGCCTACTATCGCTAAATACTAGATTACATTGCATATTTTTGTGACTCGCGTACCAATGGAGATTTTGATATTTAAAAAAATCTCATTGCAGAATAATAGCTAGGCATTTTAACTCTTAACAGAAAGGCTGGAGTACCTTGGATTGAAGTTTTAATAGAATGTTTTTTTTTGGGGGCTGATGTATTTTTTTACTTGTGTAACCAATATTTTTTGTATTGAATGACTGTTGTTGACAAAATTGTACTTCAAATTGAAGTGGGTGGATCACTCCTGTCTGTCTTTGTTTACCTATGTATAGTTGGCTATGTTTCATATTCCTGAGGAAATAAGTATGTATCAGATGTTCCAGTATGCTACTCTGTCAAAGGTTCATCAACACAACTACAGTAAGGCGTAGTAATTAACAGCTGCCAAGGCTATATGCAATACCTTTTTAAAACTGTTTGTCAGTGGTTTTTCTCCTGAGGAGCTTCCAGCGATAGTGTCAGAGAATTTGTTTAAAAAAGCAGTAATTTAAGATTGTTTTATATTCATACAGTAGTGATATTTATGAATAAAGATGGCAAATATGTTTCAGTTTTGTGTTTTACTAATTTGTTACATTTCTTTTATTTTTACCAACTATTACATGAGTTATGATTATGACCATAGATCTCTAAGGTTTGTGCTGTTTAGGGTGCCATTTGCAATGTCTTTCATCTGTAAAACTCAAGTATTTTAATAGCCACATTTGTTATGTATATGCTGCACAAGATAATCAGGAGAATGCCTTTGATTTCTTACTTTGAGGGCTTTCACTATAAGACTGATGAGTGCTTTAAGGGCTCTACCACAGACTGGGATCTGCAATCCTACTACAGAATTTGCTTGAGAAAACGACCCATAATTCACTGCATTGAAAATGTTTGGGATGTTACACAAAGAAGCATAATGTTTAGTTGTCCTACGATGATGTCCCATTTTCCAAATATGTTTTCGTCCTGAGATCGAAAGTTTGCATTCTTGACCTTGGAAACAGCAGTTGAAAACACATTTTCACTACAGGGTCCATTTAATAGCTGTTCTGGAGCTTTCAAGTGCTCAACAAGTTTTAATCCGATTTGATCTAGTATTACTTTTTGCAAAAAACAAACTCTGAGCAAACGGCAATCACTCCAGTTAATTGAACTATATAAAATGTGAGCCCCACTTTACAGCCACGGAAAAGCTGTTTGTGACAAAGAACACTGAACGTACAGATGACATCCAAGTCTGTAAGGGTTTGATACTTGACATCAGCTGGGCCATTGACACTATCACACTGACACTGGCCTCAAAATGAGAAACTTCTCGAGGAGTTAAATAATAAATGAACATAAGACAATTGGGCAGGTCTGTGGCAAATTAATCAATGTAGAATTTAATTTCCACAATTACTAATGGTCTTCCTGGAAGAGCGTAAGTATTTGTACAGGATAAATATGGGTTTAAAAATTTACTTTGCCAGCTCCACTTCAATGTCATACTATACAAGTTGGTTTCCAATAATAAAGGTGCTGGATTCTTTTTTTTAACCTTTAAATCAAATCCATAACAGCTGCAAATGTGAAATCAGTTGAGTGCTTGTCTTCAAACTGGTTAAAGAATACATTCAAGGATTTGGGTGGATCTCACAGTATACGTAATGTGAACAGTGGTGTTTATCTCTGTGGCTTGTTTTGAAAGAAAAATGCAAGAAACAAGAAAGCAAGGCTTATAATTTATTTATTTACATACATACAAAATCCAAATAACTCACAAACATGTCTGTTTTGCTTTCTTTTTACAGTTTGATTCTTAACACAAACAGACAGAAGGCAGTACATTTCTCACAAATGCAAAAGAAAAGAAACAAATACCATGAATTTGACAGAAACCCCTCAATCAGCTCTGTGTTCCTCAATAAGGAGTCGAGAAAAAGAGATGACGAGACATTAAGGCAAGGGCAGGGACACACAGGCCAAAGTGAGGGAAACGAAACACTTTAAAAATGCAGTGGTGAAAGGCGAGGGGTTAAAGGGGACGGAGAGAAATGACTCCACTCCGACAGGTTTGACAGACAAGAAGTACAAAAACAAGCATCCAACTAACATCCTCCTAAACCAGGGGTGTGTTTGTATTCAGTAAAACACACTGTTAGTCCACTTTGAGAGTCCACCCACCCAAATCTATCTGTAAATAAACAATACATAGGAAGTTTGTTAGAAAACCTCCGGATGCAGTTTTTCACTGTTTTGTTTTGCAACATTATGTTATTATTAATTATGTAACAGCAGGAGGGCCATGATGGTTGGAGACTTATTCTTATCCATCAGGCGCAGTCTGCCTTTAACATCAACCAACAAAAAACATTGACATAACAGGTAAGAAGAAAAGACAACACTGGAATCTCAGGATAATACATTTACATCACCATATGGTGAAAATATATATATATTAAAAAAAAAATGACAATTAGAAATAAATGCAAGAAAAGTACTCTCCCATCACACAGTCACGGTTTGAAAACATTTGTAGTTCACACGTTATTTTGACACAAGTTTTTTTTGACACTTCTTTCCTCAGTTTCTGCTGAGGACACTAACTCAACAGCCATTTTGTTCAGAGCAGCTCGCTCTTCAAGATTCTGTGCAAACATTCAATGCATATCCATACAGTAAACATTTTATTATATATATATATATATATATATATATATATGTGTATGTGTGTGTGTGTGTGTGTATGTATTATATTTATATATATCTATAGAACATGACTTTCCACAAGTTATGGCAGTACTGTCACACACACACATTTTGTCCTGAAGACAAAATTAGACACAAAAGACAACTGCACTGCTTTTAACTTTTCAGATTTTTTTGTTTAAAACAATGCACAACACCTTCCACTTAATTACCTTTATTCAGTCACTGTACGTGTTAAATATCACGTTATTTACAAACTGATCTAAAAAGTCAAAATCTGCTGAAAAGTGACTTTCATTTCCTGTAAATGTAGATGCACTTAGTAATTAAAAACCTCAGCCCTGAAGATTTGAAAAAAATACAATAAAGGAGGCATCACTTGCATTTGTAAGTGATCAGAACAATACAAGAAAAAGGGGCGTCGCTTCCTTGTATTCTTCTGTGATTCAGTCGACAAACTAAGGATCAGGTGGGCTTTAAGTAACACCTATAGAAACTTTGGAGGAGACTGAATGATCAGTGGATCAGATCGAAAGTTCTTACATCATGCCTTAGCACCAATATTACAGAGGAATCCCTGCATTAGGTCCAGTACTGATCTCTGTGCATGCTCCAAGGCCACTAGAACGTTCTCAAAAGAAACATTGCATAAACAAGTGGACGTTGTGTGCAAAACCATCTAAAAATGAATACGTCACCAGGAATAAAAGCTTTTTTTTTTCCCTCCCTCTCACACGTATTTCAGAACGTGGTGTAACTAAAAGCAGACCTTTGATCTGTGTCAAAGGTCAGGCCTTGACACAGTAAAAAACCTACCTACAACTTAATCCTGGCTACAATGACAGATCCACAGCTCCAAGCCAGGAGAGGAAACATTTGGAGAACATGCTGCATTTATTTGGTTAAAAAGTGGCGTTTCCTAAATGTTCAGATGATCGGCCACCAGTAGCTGTATTTCTAACTTTCTAACTAGGGAATACTGGCTAAAATACAAAACAAGCATCTACATGGCTCCATGATTTACCCACCGAACTCAGCTCCTCCCTGCTCCCCTCTAGATGTAGCAGCTCCCCAGTTCTCTAAGACAGAAAGTGCTTTCCTGCCCCATATCAGGAATGAATTTACCCCTTTTAACTTGAAAGATTGGTGAAAGGAATCTACGGGGTAAAAGACTGAGATAGAAGTGGGTGAGGTAACTGTGCTTGATCTAGCAGTTCCTGCTAGACGTCTAGGGAGAGGAAGGTTGGCAGTATACTCCAAGACTTTGTGCGGAAGTTTGCTTCTTTCATCCGATATCCTTTCTCTCCCAACGCACCTGTCCCAGACTTACAGGTGTGCAATGATATTTCTCTACGTATACTACAAGCAAAAATCGAATTTGGTGAGTTCACAAATGCTAAAGGGCGAACTTTTAACTTTTCACAAACCTCCAGTGTGATGTTGCCTGCCTGATATGTGATTAGGTGTGTATTCCACCATCTGCCAGCGCTGTCATTAAATGAGATGACCTCAGTTGGCAGGGAGCAACCTGATATTTGATCAATGTGCCGTATTTGTGAACATCCCTAATTCGATTTTGCGGGCCTGACATTAGAGAAACACATGAGACAGGAAAGCACTTAGGAGTCCTGAAAGTTTGTTCCAGGGTGGACGAGGGGAGCGAGGAAGAAAAGCTCAGTGGGGTGAGATAATGCCCCAGCTGTCTCTCATCCTTCCAGGAGCCGGGTTGAGTGGAGGTAGTGGCGCCTGGGCTCAGCTACAGGTTATGTGAAGACCAGGGGCCAGCCAGCCGGGTTGTGTCTGAGGTCAGAGATGTCAGCATGACTCCTCCAGGGCATTGACAACCTGCTCCAGGATATCGGGGCAGTAGTCTGCGATCTGCTGGAGAACAGAGTTGGCGTATTCCTGCAGCTCTCCGCTCTCCTTCTCACACACCTCCAGCTCCCGCTCCAACTGGAGGGGAAAAGCATGAATTAGTTTCTTTTAACAGAGTTTCAATCCAACCGGCAACAAAGTACATATTTAGAAATGTTTGACATTATAAAAGGCTTCTTGAACATGGCATGTAGCTAAACTGATAATACCACTGGGATTTTCTAATGTGAATTTAGCAATAATCAGGACATTTTATAAAAATCCTCCATTCCCCCCCTTAAAGGCACTATCCATGATACAACTATAGACAAAGGGGTTGCATCACCATGCAAATTAAACCACAGGATTGCTATGACTCCCAAATTGACTGCCAGGTAATACAACAACTATACCAAGTTATTACACCAGGAATAAGTAAAAATGATGATCATAAATGTGCCCCAAATTTATCCACTTTCAAATCAAAAATTCAAAACCTAGCTGTTCTCCTGTGCCCTACTCTACTTTTATTTGATAGGTTTGGGGCTGATAACTTATTACTGCAATGGAATTGTATTTTGACTAATATTTTCTCTTTTTGCATGTTTAATTTCATATGACTTGCTCTTGAATTGATTTAATTATCTTAATTGTGTTTTTAAATGTTGTTCTAATGCATTTCTTTATCTCTGTGTTTTAGATGTGCTATTGAAATTATCTTGCCTTGCCTAAAAACAGGCCTATTCATATCAATTATGATCAATTAAGAAGCAAAGCAAATGCTTTTTTTTCATCACTGAATTAAATATGCCAATATATCAATATGCTCCAAAACAATTGGTAATTAAAAATTACAAATGTAGCGACGAATAACAGAGTTCCTCCACTACCTGTTCCACACTCATCTTCTGGAGCTCCTCCTCCCAGTCTTCGGGGTCGCTGTGGTGGTAGTGAGAGGGCGGCGTGAGCTGGCTGAGGATGCTGGGGTCCCGGTCATGGCAGAGGTCTGTCAGGTGGGCAATGTAGAGCTTGAGCTTACTGCGGTTCTGGGACAGTGCTAGAAGAGGGGGTATCATCTGCTGGGTGGGAGAAAGAGGTAGAGAGTGCGGGGCAGTGTAGAAAAAAAGAGGAGAAAGAGGGGAGAGGGACACATAAATAGAGGGAACCACACGGAAGTTTAACGAAAGAAGAGTTATGCTCCTGTTTCAATGGTTGAACATAATGAAAGACCTAAGCACAAGACCCCACTTGCATGAAAACCAAAAAAAAAAAAGATTTTCTTCATGAGAAAAACAAAACATCATCACCTGCATGCATGCGTGCTTATAAACCCATCGCCATCTCATATTATTAGATTATCTATGAGTTGTTATTTATGTGTGTGCAGCTCAACAAAGTGTCTTACAAAGCGTCTTACTCAACCACCAATTACATCAAGGTTAAAACCGTTATCCAATGCAACACCTGTCTGTGTGGGTCAAAGTGTGAGGAGCTAGTCAGAGCAGTGGCATGCAAAGCTAAGGTGCTTTAGTTTGAGGCGATGAGACTGAGCCAGGATCAAAATCATCTCATCCTCTTGTGCATGCAAACAAACACACACACACACACACACCAATGATCCACAACCCCAGAAGCCACTGCAATAATAAAATAAACAGTGTTAAAGCACGAGATGAGTGGTAAGACCTGCTCTCACAGAAAGACCAAGCAATGATGATAAAGACAACAACAGTAAGAAGTGAGGAATGTGCATGTGACAAAAAAAGAAAACCACAGTGAATGGAAGACAAGTAAACATGCCACAGAGCAACGATGAAGGTGTGACAGGTCTGGCTTTTCATACGAGCTCACCCTTCTGAACAAAATGGCTGAGAGAGAGAGGGGGGAGGGCAAAAGGTTGGCTACGCCCAAATACCCTCCTCATCATCCTTTTAGCCACAAGGTAAGCCAATCGCAGCATTAGAAAGGAACATTTGGTTAGTGTGTATACAGATAAAAATGTTATAAAGACAGAAGAAAACTTCCATTTCAAAATGATTTTTCCCTTCAGTCGGTAGGCATCAGTTCAACCTTCTTTACAACAGACATTACCTCATTAACTAATCAAATTGCAGACATGTTAGAGAAGCTGTTCAAGATGAAATGGAAACGTGACTAATCGGTGGTTAGGGTAAGCTACCTGATCTGGAGAGGGTTTGTGATTTGTCTGGTCAGGGGCAGTCTTCAGATGGTCATCCTCATAGTTGTCTGCCATCAGTTTCATTCTGTTCTGAGTCTGTAGATTAAAGATGGTAAGAATAAAAAACACTTGAGTGACATGATGAAAAAAAGAGAAGTAAGAGCAGAAGAGTGATGTGAAAAAACAAGATTTCTAAAGCTGGAATGAAAAACTTACATATATAATAAATCCTGGCCATCGGTGACAATAGCATTTTATTCAATAGTTAAATTACTGATGTTTGGGGATGTGGCTACATCCTGGAATCGAGTCCAGTCATACAATATCCCTTTTACACAACAGATCTTTTGACTCACAGTAGGAAAATCTCAGGTGTTTCTATTCAAGTGTCCCAGTAAGCCATGACAGCATGTACAATACCATGACCCTGAAACTCAAGCAGCTAAATGGAATTAAGCCTTCATTAATTTTATTATTTGCACCTGTGCTTTTCCTACTGTGACATGTCAATGTATCGGACAGGTCCAAGATCACAGCAGAAGAAATAAAACGCTTTAAGCATTTGGAAACATGTCTGAAGCTACAACTATATGCCCCAGATTGTTTTAAATACTTTTATGTTTCTGTAACTTTTTGTCTCCTGTGAGATTAAGGAGAACTGTGCCCCCTTACGTGTTTTTCAAATCTAGTTTGCATACAGAATCTTGCTTAAACCTTTAAATAATAACCCCAAATTATATTTCGAAATAAAGTGGCCACATTAAAATAATAACTTCCAACAAAGATTTAGGAGAAAAAGACTGCATAAGTTTAAAACCTTTGTGTGGAGCCAGCACACAGAGAACCAGTCAGAAGCCTCTTTGATATGGAGCCATTGTTTTAGTTTACTGCTTGATTGGCTCATGATGGTTCAATGGTCTATATCCAGGGACTTCAAATACTGTTGGTCGTTACTGAAAAGCCACACTGACTTCCGTTCAGTTTTTTTCTGGTAAGAGTCCCTGCACATGACTGTGCGTACTCAACACCTCCATCATTTATTCCCCTCCATGGATAGCAGCAGCCACCTCCCCACCTGCTGTTTGAGCTGTTGCACCAGCCTGTCCTTCTCCCGCTTCAGCAGAGCCACCTCATCCTGGGTCTTCTTCTTCTTAGAGGAGGACAGCTCCAGTAGGGCAATGTTAGCATCCTTCTCACTGATAGCAGCCAACAGCGCCTCCTGTCTGTTAGGTTGGGATGAAACAACATGGCATTTAACCACACAAGTAAATAGCTCAATTATCATTTATTATTCATTGTGCAAAATCATCCTGCCAGCTGGGGAAGGCCAGACTTGGATGACATTTTACAATATGATGGTAGCAATCAATACTCCACCCTACTGTGTGTGTGTGTGTGTGTGTGTGTGTGTGTGTGTGTGTGTGTGTGTGTGTGTGTGTGTGTGTGTGTGTGTGTGTGTGCACGCACGCATGTGTCTTACTTCATCTCCAGCACCTCCTCCAGGTGTTTCCTGCGCTCAGCTCGCAGGGTTGAGAGGTGTGCCTCTTTCTCACCCAGAGACTGCTGGGTGGAGGCCAGCTTGGCCCTCATGGACTCCAGCTCCTGCTTCACCTTCTCCATGGCCCCCAGCAGCTCCTCCATCTGGGAACACACACACACACACACACACACACACACACACACACACACACACACACACACACACACACACACACACACAACAATTCAATCATAAATAGAGTAAAAACAGATGAATCAGTGAAAGCACGGGGCTTTCGCTCTAATAAGAGGCAGGGGCAGCAGAATTCATGTGGGCTTTTGGGAAGGACCAGGGGTCAACTATTACACAGATACCATTAAACTACAGCACTAAATTTCATTTACCTGTTATTTCTTTAAAAGGGCACAAGAGTACCGAGGTTTCATATCAATATATGCTTTAATTACAATTGACTGAATGAAAGAGTGAATAATTCATCCCCAAATTATCCATTTTATTGGCTACTTGATGTATGACCCAACCAATTAATCAGCATTGCTATGTTTCATAAGCAAACAGCAGGTAAACAAAATAACATGAAAATTACACGGGCTGGAAACAGCAACACCTTACAAAATGATGCAATCCAACAACATCAAACTCAGAGTCCCCAAAAATTATCAAACTTCACTAACACATTTATTGCAGGGATGTTGTATGGGACTGCATGAATTGTAGAGGTGTTGCTGTTATTGTGTCCACCCCTGTAAAAGTGTTGTTGCTCACTGATGGAGGTCACACGTACTGGGCTCATACCTTAGACCACTTAAAGTGGGCGAGGTTGGACTCATGCATTGGTGTGAGTGAATGCTTCTGAGAGGCGGTGTGTACCAGAGAGAAAACAAGAGAAAAAACGACAAGCAAAGATAAAAGAACTGAGAAAGAGATGGAGGCCAGAGGAGAGGAAGAAGGTGAAGAAAGGATGAGGAACACCACAATGGCAGCAAAAATGTGAAGGAGAAAGAATCTCAGTATATGAAGGCGTTTCTTTTAATCTGTACATAGATAAGCATGTACTGGAGGTGGGATCCTGTGGCTTGCTGTGTCGTGTGTGTGTGTGTGTGTGTGTGTGTGTTGGGGGGTGGGGTGTACCTGTTTCTCCTGGAGTGACCTGGCAGCCTCCTCCTGTGCCAGTACCATCTCTCGCTCAGCAGTGATCTGAACACTCTCTCTCAGAGCCTCCTCCAGCTCCTCTATGCGCTCCGACTTCTGACGCAGAGAGTCCTTCAGAACAGGAGTAGGAAGACGTCAAAATTAGGGTTTGTTGGACACTGAACTAGTAGCTCAGTGCCAGCAAATGTGAACTTAGTTCTAATGCAAGGTTCATACAGTCCAAGTGAACCGCGAACATGCCTCACCTTCACCTGCTGGGAGTTCTCAGACATGTTGTCCTCCCTCTTCCTGGCCTCCTCCATGAGTCGAGCATTCCTACTTTTCTCCACCTGCTCCTTGTGCTTCAGGGACGCCACCTTCTTCGACTGGTCCTTCATCTGCCTACAGGGGCACCATGGGATACATGGGAGAAGTTACATGTTATGTATAAGTTGGACTATGGTCCCGCTTGACATGCAAATGTAATTTATCATTGAAAACCAACTGAAAAGAGATGGTTAATTGGGGAAAAAGTGCAAATAAGTTGTGTTTTAAGTACAGATATGCACCAAATATATTTGGTGCGATTCCAATTTCAGTGGCACATTAAGCACATTTCAATATACCACTGTATTTTCACACATTAGGATTACGCTTGCATAACACTGATACACAGTCTTATACAGATATAGTCATGGCACCAAATAAAGATGTCGTATATTAGAGATGTGCTTGTTGACTCCCATATTGCACATCAATGATCATCCATGTATAATGTTTAACAGTCAGTTATGATTGTAGCCAATTGATCACAAGTAAATAGTGTCAGGCAGCAAATAAAAGGCATTTTCACATCAAATGCAGGCATAGAGACGTGATCCCACACTGAAATGATAGTTACAACCATAGCTTTACAGACTTGCTTTGGCAGCTCTGCAAAGAGTCTATCTCAGATTTGACTCAGGGTGAAAGACAGAACAATAAGAAGGCAAAAAAGGAAAAATGATCATGAACAGAAGTATGAAGAAAAACAAGGAGTTCAATATGTCAGGACAAGGCAATTGTCTGTGGCACCAAGTACTATGGAGAGTTAGGAGGTGAAGAGAAACAAGGTAGAGAAATGTGAGAAGAAGACAAGGAGAATAACGATGCTGGGGTCGGGGAAGAGAGAAAAAGAGCAAATACTAACCTGGAGGCCAAACTGGTGGGGTGAGAGATTTCCGGTGTAAAGACAAGAAAGCAGTAAAGAGAAAAACAGACTCAGACCAGGAAGATGAGTCAATATGAAGAAAAAGAGAAAGGAGGAGGAGGGAACCTCATACACTGGTATGGTGTGGTACACTGGTGTCGCATAATTCACCACATATACGTACAAGTAGAAGACAAAAACTGCAGAAACATTACATGAAAGACAGCTTGCCTATGCCAGCTACTGTAGCTGTACCTATCAGCTTTATAACAGGCCTGCTAATAATAACATTCACCACATCAGCTTTCAAAGCAATATACCGCTAAGATGCCAAATGGCAGATGGCCAAATTACACTAAAATCAACCATTTAATGTGCTGGGAGCAACATTCTCCAGAGTCACATGATATCATTGAAGGAAAATAGAGCAGAAAGCACACTGTAGCTGCCGAACAACACAAAAAACAGCATGTAAAAAACTGTGACACACAGACAACAAATCTGTACACTGTGGACATTAAAGACACTAGTTATTCCAGGGCTAACAATCAGAAACTACCTGCATATAAACCTGACAAGCATTAGTGACAAGGGCACAGCATGAACACATGATTCACAGTCACCAGCATGCATGTTTCCACCCACCTCTCCAGCTCACTGATCTTTTTGTCCTTGTCATTCTTCTCATTCTCCATTTCCCGGAGGATCTCCAGAAGGCGGTCCACCTCAGCCTGGGCCTTCCCAGAATCCTCTTTGTGGCGAGCCACTTCCTGCTCGAGGTTCTTAATGCGCTCGGCCAGCTCAGTGTTGGCCTGAGCCTCCAGGGCTGCATTTTGAGCCTGGCAAAAGGACAGGATGCCAGTTAGAAAGCAGTTGTATTCACTTCAATGTCCGCAGGGGGGGGACTATGTCATAATCGTATAAAGTAAACATTTAGTAGCATCATGTCGGGTTGAGCCAGCACATGAGCTGCACATGATGCTTTTTTATTTGAGGATCTCACTCTCTTAAGCTGGTTCTCCACTTTGAGACACTCCTCCCTCTTCTGCTCCAAGGCGATCTCCAGGCTCTTGAGTTTGGAGTCCTTCTTCAGCCCTGAGGAGGCCAAGGATGATGCATGCTCCTTCAGGTCCAACAGAGACGTCTGCACGTACACACACCACCACATACACAGAAGTATAGATGAACCTGTTCCAGCTTTTCACACTAACAGAGCATGGGACAGAGGAGACTTAAAATACATTAGATCTAACACAGGCATCCATGACTCACCGCAAAGTGAGACTAATGGAAAAAAACCTGCCGCTTGTTTCTGACAGTTATGTTTCACTGTATTAATAGAACCACAGTAAACAAGAGTTTGCCTGCGTTTGTGTGAGCTTGTGTTCCTGCATCCATTTCTCACCTCTCTGTCTGACAGGTCTCCCTGCAGTAAGCTCAGTCTCTCCTTCAACTCTTTCAGTTCCTTCTTGTTACAGTCGAGCTCCTCTGTCTTCTCCCGGTCGTCTCGGTCTCGCTGCTCCTTTAGACGCTCAATGATGCGCTCCTAGGAGGAGGAAGAGAAAACGATCACACATGCTGCCTTCACAAACATAATCAACCAACACACACACACACATCGCTACAAATTAACATGCGCAAATCTACAATTTGTGGTCTGAAGTTAGTAACTTGGTATGTGCAGACATAAACTCACCTTTTCTGCAAGAGACTCCTCCAATGTGGTGAGAGCAGTGTCAGTGTTGGAAGTGTCTGCCTGCAAAGACTTTACTCTCTCCTTCAGGCTGCTCATCTGCTTCTCCTTGTCCCTCAGCTGCTCCTGCAGGTTCTCAATCTGCGGAGCATACGCAAGCAGCCATCAGTCAAAAGTAATATCAACCACAGGAGACACATTATAGCATGATGAGTGCATCTTTGTGGTCATTTCAGACAACACATCTTTTAGCCCAAATCACCTTCTTCTGAAGCACATTAACTTTGCGCTCCTTAACCTCCAGCATGTCCTTGAGGTCGTGGATCTCCCCGTTGAGTGTGCCCTTCTCTTCTGACATTTCTTGTATCTGCTTGCTCTTCTTATTCAGAGTTGCCTCCTTCTCTTCCAAGCGCAGACGCAAAGCATCCACCTGGCCAGGAAAAGGTAAACAACTTACCACCATAACTGTGTCATGCTCAAAGTGGTCAGAAGCAAAGACAACAGCAAAACGTCCTTAACATATGGTGCTTTTGTTTGCAGTACTATCAGTCTGAAGTAGGGGGAACAAGTCTCTCCCCTCACTGCACATATGTACCCTTAAAGTGCCCTTGCTGTATACGTATTGCAAAGTCCTCTGGGCAAGAGTATAAAGATGTGTATCTGCTGTACCTCTGTCTGTAAGATGGCAGCTCGCTGCTCCTTGGCAGTGAGGGACTCCTTGAGGACTTCAATGTGCTGCTTGCTGTCTGAGAACTGATTGGTGAGCGTCTCCAGCTTGGTCTGCAAACCAAGCAGCTCAGTGTCCTTCCTGGAGAGGTCCTGCTTCACTTGGTCCATCTGAAAAAGATGAGGATAAGGGGAAAAGAAAGCAGGAGGGATGGACATGAAACTTAGCAAATTGAAATTTCTAGTGAATTCAAGATTGACAGCTGCTGAGGAAAAACATCTGTTTAGGAGAAGTCTGAGTCCTCTTAAGATTTTATGTATGAGCCAACCAAGAACTACAGCAGTTCAGCCAAACTAAACTCCACGTCATGTCGTCTCAGACCTTGTTCTTCATGAACTTGGTGTGGCTGCGGTAGACCTCCATCTGCTTCATCTCCTCCTGACGCTCCTCGCAGCTCAGAAGTCCATTGGATTTCAGCATTAGCAGCTCCTCCTCCATGTCTCTCAGGCTCCGGTCCATTGAATTGATTTTTGCATCCTGGGGGTCGATGAAGAGGAGTTCATACACGTAGCATTTCACACGTGTGACCAAACACACCACAAACATACTCATACAAACACTTTAAACTTTAACTCCATTTAAATCCTCACCTTCATGTCGATGACAGTCTGTAGAGCCTTAGTTTTGGTGGACTCAGGGGTTCCCTCGTATCGGCGGTGCAGTTCCTGCTGGGTCAGATGAAGAACAACATGTTGCACGTATGTATAAAATATAAATGTACAGTTTCATATCAGAATATAAACTAGACCAATGAAATGTAATGTTACATCTCCCATGGTTGGACTGGACATTACCTCTCTTAGTGCAGTAATCTCTCTGTCCCTCTGGTCCAGTAAACTCTCAAGGTGATGCCTGTGCATCTCTGCATCAGCCAGTCTCCTGGTCCGCTCCTGGTCCTCCTCTGATGCCTTGGCAGATGGCCCTGAGACAGAATACATAACAACTTGGTTACCATGATGAAGTAGGTAGAAAGACATTCATGTAGTCGAAAGGTTAAGTCTTTGTCACAGCCAACCTGAGCATCATTAACTCGCAGAGGCTAACACAGGAGCAGAGACTTTGTTTTACGCTTCATTCAAAAGCTCATCTGTTCAGCAGGGAAGGATATCGAAAAGCACTGGAGTCACAACTAATAACCAAATAGCTAAAGCACACGGCATTTAATAAATTAAAGATATTCTCTGCGGTTTAAATGGGTTTTGGATTTCTTTTTTGTTTCCTGCATCTGGTTTGTCAAATGTGATATATCTGGTTAAACCATAACACGAAATTATCTATGCAAAGGTCTTTGCGTGAAGCCCTCAGATGTTCATAGCCTCAGAAGCATCATGGATGCATGATGGTAAGTTTATGGAGTTAACAAACCCATAGTTTTCCTATTGACTTTAATACTGTTTTGTTAAAAGAATCTTTTGGCCAAAAGAAGAACTGCTCTGTAGCACAGTTCTGCAATGGCTTCAACATTCAGCCAAGGTGTTTGCCACTTGTAAACAGTCAAGTCTCCACTGATATTTTATATGGATAAATTAGCTGTAGACTTAGTGCCAGGCCACTCTCCCAAGGCTCAAACCTACCTTTGCTCTGCAGCATCTCCAGAAGTTTCTTGATGGACTCGTCCCTGGCTCCCAGGGTTTGCTTCTGTGTGTCAATCCTCAGCTCCATCTCCTCCAGGGTCTTTCTAAGCAGGAAGAGCTCTTTGGCCTGCCTCTCATGCTCGGCATGTAGCCGCCGGTAGTTCTCCTCCGTAGGTTCAGATGTGAGGGCTAGGTCCCGGCCTTGGCTGGCGGGGTCTTGCTGGAGCAGCTGGTTCAGGTCCCTCTGGATCCTCAGCTCATCCTGAAGAGCCTGCACAGTCATCTGGAGATGCTACAGACAAATAAGAGACACACATGCATTTGTTAACATTCATCTGTTCTTCTGTGTGTTTGCTGAACTTTATTACAAAATGATTTACACAGGGGTAGATGAGATGAAAGAAATGTATTGATTATTTGAATAATACGGGGGCTGCTACCATCCCACTTTATGGGAATGGATCCTGGCAGAATATTGTGTTACCGCCTGTTAAAATATCTGCCTCTAATCATGACAGAAAATGTAGCAATGCCCTGACAGATGCACTCCCAACAGCAGGACCCTGTGTTACATTACATGCCCAGAGAAATACAAGTGGTGAAACACAATCAGCCCAGTATAGTATTGCATTGTTTGTGGCATCTGACGCCACGGACACTTGGCAGAGCTGCTGCGAGACAGTAACACAAGGCTGTGTTACACTCTGGTCTGAACCAGCTGTGAGCGTTTTCAGACGACAGAACAAAGAGAGAAGTCAGTGTCTGCCTTCGTTTCTCTCCGTCCTCCTCCTCCTCCTCCTCCAGCCCCCTCCCTTTCCTTCCTTTGTCATTCTCTCCTTCTCCCTCCACCGGCGCACACTATTCTCCTCCTCACACACTATTCATCTACCTTGCTTGCTCTCACCCTATCCCTTCCCTCACCTCTCCTCTCCTCTCACTAACCCTCCCTTTCCATCACCCTCTCCACCCCGTGACTAAGGCTGACTCACTGCTGTGACTGCACCGATCCACCCCGCAACGTACACACAGGCAGATGCATGCACGGACAAGCACAGACACACACACAGACAGACACACCTTCTCCCTTCCTCAGCCCCCATATTCTCACTTTCTCTGCCTGGGGAGAGATAACAGTCAGGCGTTTAAGAGAGCACAACAAATAGGAGACGTGATGCACTAAGAAACTGATCCAAACACGAAGTCACAACTCGTAACGACAGAGTGCACACAGAAACAAACAACAAACTCTGCTACAGATTATCCACAGCACTGGACAGACTGTATACAAGTTGCTCAGTGTGTGTGATACATACTTTTTTGAGTCTCCCTCTCTTATCGTTAAAATCTCATATCTGCTCCACTAACATTAGTATTACTGTTTATCAGTTGATGAAACGTCACTGGCATTTCATAACATCCTGATAAATGTGATATTTCTATCCATGTGACAAGGAGTATTTAGCAAGAAATAACTGATGATTATTAGGTGAGTATCTGACCTTTCTGAAATGGGAAAATTTCACACTATTATAGACTCGGTAATAGCAGTCACTCATCACAGAGAATGACGGGCATAAATGCCGTATAGTAGGGATTTTGGAAAAGCTGTGGCCAGCACGCATAGCAAGTACAGAAACTCCTCAAAATGATACACAAACGTAAACATGCAATTGCAGATGTATGCACTGTCAGTGCATACATTTAATAAGGGCCTGCAGTTTAACTGAAGCCGTAATTAGCCAGATGCCTTTGAGTGTGTGTGTGTGTGTGTGTGTTCGTGCTTTCCGTTGCATGTGTGCCAGCGAGGGAGGTGGAGGCTGACATATGAAAGCAGACATCTTTAAATTACAGCACCCACTGATTAGTCCTGCGCTAGTCGGGCATTACTGGCAATTAGTCCACAGTATGATTCTGTGACTCAGCAGGAGTGAAAATAGCAAATTATACAGATTTGCCCATCCATTCAGAATCACAGTGAAACAAAGACTATTGCTCTTCATTAATGAAGGTTAATTCCCACAACATACTGTAGGTTTTAAAAGTAGACCATGTGCCTATATTTATTCATTTATTGTTATTGAACACATACATGTATGCATGTATAAGTGTGTGCAGCCTGACACAGACTGTTGAACAAGGGATTGGCCTCAATTTTTGCAAAGCCAGTGTCTCTATACCTTAAGATCCAGAACCAAGGAAGAGAAAAACAAGTGAAAATGGACACAGAAGTAGAAACCGGGAATGGAAGGCATATGGAAGTGCACCTGAGATCAGAAATGAAGCCATTTGGATGAATGGCAACACATATTCAACTCTACAATGATAAGTCCAGTAGACTGTAATTTTGACCGGTAATGGAAGTGAAGGGGTGAGGACTCAATACTAGAATTGTCACACCTTGTTTAAAAATAAAAAGCTGGAAGTCACAGACATACAGTACATGCAGACACTCTCACTCTCATATTTAATAAGTGTATTTCCTTCCATCTAAACCTAGTCTGCTCTCTGTATTTATATTGAATGATTATTTGCAATCCAGTGTGTTGGGATTTCTGCAGTTTTTGTATGCATTTATCTGGTTTTTGGTCATTTCAAAATACTAAATCAAAAGTGCTATTCACAACAGCTCCTTTGTTACTGCTACCTGTAACAATATTCTTAAATTGGTTTCTTATTTTCTGCACTACTATACATATACACAGTTTTAAATGTGCACTTTCTCCACATTTTTATCCTGTTCACCACATCCAGCAATTTCTAAAATGTACAGAAATGCTAATGCAGCCATTAGCCTCTTTCATCTATTAAGCATGAACATATAGCTGCATATAAGAGGATTAACTAGATGTTAGAAAACTGCCTCTCTAACCTATACAGAGAGAGATGAAAGAGCGAAAAACACACTTGTACTAAGCTGACACACCGGGTGAAATGCATTTTTCCAGTCAAACATGTTCGACCCAGGCAGATTAAGGGCTCTATTTAGATTGAGAGTGGATGAGATCAGAAACAGGATTTTTTTTTGCAAAAACATCTATCTATTCAAATAAATATAAGGGAACATTCACCTGTGCTTCGTCTTGAATCACACGGTATTGTTCCTTCCAGACAGTGATCTTAGAAACCTCATCTTTCCTGAGAGCTCGCTCCTTTTTTAATTCTGGGCTCCAGAAGGTCTTGATAGAATTCATGGAGGAACTGAGCTTGCTCTCCTTAACTTCCACTTCTCGCCGCAGCATCTCGTTCTCACGCAGAACCTGAGAAAGCAGGATAAAAAAAGTAGCACATAAATACTGTGTATGTGGTGTGTCAAACCTACCAGGTCAACTTCTTATCAAAAATTCTACATCCTTGATGAGAGGAAACCTGCAGACTAGGAGAAACATGAGCAAAATACCTCTTTCAGCTGGGCCTGCAGGTCAAGTATGGTGTTGTCTCTGGCCTGCCTTAGAGAATGGGGCACAGTGGAGGCCATGTGGTGGTCCCCAAATGCTAGAGCATCACCTGCCATCATGCCTGCTGGCAGCATAGCATTGGCAGGCACTGAGGTGGAGATGTTGGGGGTGCTAGCGGCCACAACTCCACTGCTGCTGCCCCTTGACCCATATGTCACCCTCTGTCTCCCCATGGTCGTCACTGTCCCACCGCTTTTGGGAATGTGGTCACCTGACATGGCAACCTCATTGTCACTCAGGTACATTGGTCCTGAGGTGGCATACGCAGCGTTGAGGGACTGGATGTTCTCCATGGAAAGCGTCTTTCCTCCTGCTCCTCCAGGAACCCCTCCACTGCCTCCAGTGCTGTTGGTGCGACGGTGTCCCATCCGAGGAGAACGGGGAAGGCGAGGGGAACGGCCAGATCCCTGGTTACCAGTACCACCTCCATCTCTTCCTCCACTAGGGTTGGCATCCCCTCTGCCAACAGAGCGGGCACTACCATACATCTTCTGCTAAATAGAAGAACGGAGCTGACAGCAAAACTAAAGTACGACCTCAAGTATCTGTATATATTCTTAATAATTTTGTGGTTGTGACTTTGACCAATCGTGAGAATATGTGGTGGTGATCCTGCTTCAACTGGAGACGGTGGGCACAATGTTCATGATAAAATAGAGGCCTGATGCTCTCCACTTTCCTCTTCCAACAGGAGCTATCCAGTGCTATAAATGATGACACCAATCTGCAAAGAAAACACAGTTGTTCCCTATAAATTGCAACGCAATGGCACACATAAAGCAAGACAAAGTAGTATCAAAACCCAACAGAATCAGCATTAAACTCTGGGCACCCCATATCAAACAAGCCAGCGGGTCCTAACATGCTGTCTAGGGTCCACTGGGGGTCATTAAAAGGGGTCTATATCCATCTCCAGCAAAAAATGGGGAACAGTACATTTAAAGTTTGGCCCACCTTTTAACATTTAGCACAATGACAATGAGTAGGGATATCCACTCTGAGCTTAGGTTTCACTGTCTTAACTGGATTCAATCATGCAGCACAGACAGTTATGTAACTGTTTAAAAGTCATGTCCAAGAACAAAAATGTTCTCAGACAGGGGTCCCTCAAAACAAAGTCCTTGTTAATCGACCTACTATACATCTACTTGAGGACACAGATGTGGAACCGTGTGGTTTATCCTTAACAAAGGTTAAGTTGAATGCTGTAACGTTATAACTGTTGGTAAGTCATAACCTTTCTGTCAGCCTCGTCGGACAATTTGAGTCACAGTTCTGGTCTCTAACTAACAAGAGTTAAGACTCCAAGTGGCTTTGTGTATTCTGGTTTGTGCTCGGTTTTATATTTTGTTAGTTTGTAACTGAATTTCCTCAACAGCCATGTAACTGTGCAGTCTGCGTGGCCTTGCTAGCAGCTAACGTTACGTTAACATACCGGCTAACAGTCAAGGCTGACATTTTCAAGCCTCAACTACGTGTTATCCCTAAATTGTTGTCGTTTGCCTGAGACGTGTGTAAATCGGTTCGTAGATTTTGTCTGCGGAATAAATCTTGAACCTCTTAATCTTTTTCTCCAATGTGCTGACGCTATGGATTAAAACTAGCAAAGGAGGGAAAGGGGATTGTCCATGGTGGACATTGTAAGGAAAAAAATCTTCCTGCTTGTAAAATTGAACATGAATAGAAATAATAGTCTCTCAAATAGATAGCTAGATATCTGACGTGATAAGTTCATTAGATGCAGTGTCAAAATATGTCACGTTAAACCAGAATTAAAGCATTTTGCACAACCCTAACGACACCGTAACTACAGGGTCTCCTTTGGAGACACCCACATCATACCATATCCATTTTCCTCCACCTCTTACTGAACGGCTTTTCGTTTTAAGCTACGGTTTTCTTCATTCAGAGGCATACCTAGCTGCGAGTCTAGTAAGTTAAACATTAAGAGAAAGAGCTAAAATTTAAAATGCACATACGTTTAACGTTAGCTCGCCGTGACATATGGAGGCTAGTCCATCCAATTTATGTGGTCACGCAAAACCTCTATTTTTTCTCGCTAACACAATAGCCAGTGGTGAAAACCTCCCCAAACAAACTACCTTTCTCGTTGTCTGGTGGAGCTCAAATCGGTGCCATTAATGAATCCTCTGTCAAATGGAAATCGGCTGCAAAACCCGTCATTTTATGTTAATCACTCGATAGATGTCTATCTGATTTTCCCATCTTTTTTCCAGCAGTACCAGCGGCTCAGGAGAGCCAGGGCGCCTCAGTGACGTCAAGCCTCCTGTGCGCGTGCACGACAGTCTTCCTCGCCACGCTTGAATTTTAAACGCGCGGTCACGAGCTTATGGTGGGGCAACGTAGACAGGGGCAGAAAGCAGACCTAGCAACATTTAGACCAAAAAATACATAGCTTTGAATAAATATGATGAGTAAAAGTTATGGTCAAACTCTGGAGTGTTTCAAAATTAAATTCAGTGAGCAGTAACCGATGGAAATATAGTTTATCACAATTTTGAATATATCCCTCTGATATTAACAATAAAGTATTAATTAGACTTTGTGAATATACTGTCTTCGGCAGTGAGCTTTTCATTTTGTGTGAAATAATATGAAAAGATCATATGACACGTTTAGTCAACAAATACCAGCAGGGGGCAGCGCTTACTTACTTAGAAAATTATCTCTCCGAAATGGTTGCTACAAAAAATATAATGGTCTCGCTGAAATTTCTTTTTTCACAAAATTCAATAAACAAAATTTAGTCATATGTATGTATAATAGTATACCAAGGTAGTATATTAGCCACTCATAATAAAATGTTTAATTTATTCCAGTCATTTGTAGTATGAAAGAAATTTGAACAGGAGCAGCATACCTCCCTAGGCTTACAAACAATCCATCCTCGTCTGTATTTTAATAACGAAACCATATCTTATCATTTGATAACAGGGCTTCAGCTAATGGTGTGATCAAAGTAATATGTTTTATCAAAATCTTTATCAATTAAAATAAGTTTACATTTTCCAGTTATCCTAATAGACTGGTTAAACAGTATAAATAGAAGATAGATAGATAGCAGATTAAATAAAAAATGGATTAAAAAGCAAATAAAATTATAACATTTAATTGTATAGATTTGTATTGTAACACATTTGACAAACAGCTTTAATATTGTGTTAACCACATTGTTGGAATTGACATCAACATTAGTGAAGCGTGAAACAAAAACATAAGTGGACTATGGATATATGTTGTGCAGGATTTTAAAAACATTTTTTCAAACCTTTTGTGGGGGATACATACTTTTTTATTGTAAAGGACACGTTTTATCCCAATTAATATCTTACATTAACATTTCCCAAATGGATTTTTACTCTCGGAGTGATGTTTCTTTTAATTAATTTGGAGTATGCTTATGATGGCTTTAATTAGTGATATCTCAGACGACCTATATGGTTTGTGGTTTGAATTCAAATGGCTTTTGATTGTAAATACACATAAATTCATTGTAATAATAAAATCTGATACAAAATTGATACCATGAAGGTGATTCAAAGCGATATGTGTGTGTTATGGTTATGAGGTCATTCTTCGCTGGCGCAGGCGCTTTCGGAAAAACCCGTTTATTCTTCAATATGTAGCAACTGCGCCGGCGCCGCTTGTTTGCCAGTGAGCCCACAAATCGCAACTTTGATACTCACTAATGGGGTAACTTATCTGCCTGACACTTAAGGATAATGTTAATGTATTCCCTTTTATATATGCGATTAAGGATTCACATTGTGAGGACAATTTCAACGCCGATGACCGTCAGTTGTGTTGTGGATACGATATTGAGGTAGGTCGATATCTGCCACCCGGCACCGATCTCCAGTTAGCCAGGTCGTGAAGGGCTATATTGCTAACTGTTAGCGAAACCAAACGCACCAACGAACAGCAGATAGCGTAACGTTATCAAACAAATACAAACGTCATGGTGGTGTACCAGTCGGCTAAGAATAGTCGTCGTGAACCAGCTAGTAAAGATACCATTGTAAAGTGCGTAATAACAACAAACGAAGCGCTAGTGTTATTTAAGCTTCAGATAACGTTAAATTGAATAGGGGCAGCCAGGAGGTGGGTCTAGCTTTTTAGGCCATCAGCAAGACCGCCTAGCTAACGTTAGCTAGCTGGGTAGCAGTGGCGCTATTTGTCACTGCCTGGTAGCTTTCCAACCGGCGTCATACCGGGCGAACGTATCCGGTGTGTTAGCACGGCGTGTAATGACTTGGACACGATTAAGTTGTCAATATAGAGTAAACGCTTGTGGTAATTGCTAACGGTTACAGTTACGTTAAAATGACAACATTAGCTAGCTATGTGAAATACCTGTAACGTTAAACCGAACTACCACCAATTGGGCGGAATATATTTTAAAAAGACGTGACGTGGAAATCATTCATCGTTGGTTAACGTTTCACTGGTTAAGGATCAGCTAACGTCAGCTAACTAGCCCTGTGCTAGCTGTGATCGTTAGCAAGCTAACAAAGAGCCGTTGCTCCTCCTTGCTTTGTATGCTCGATGTTGCCGTTTCAAATGGCTGTGGTGTCACCTATAAGACGGTGAAGAAATAGGTACGTACGACAAGGTTTGCGTTAATTAAAATACTAGTTTAATTAACTCGCGCTGTCGTTTCTCTTATTTTTTGGGATGTTATTGCTGCTAACATTACCAGGTTTGGTTCTGACATTGTGGTAGCCTACGCTGGTAATGGCTGCAACCATGGCAGGGTATAGATGACTAATAAGCAATAAGATTGTCATTGCAAGCCTATGGTATTTAAAAGACCATAATAGATGTCACGATGCGAAAGTGTTAACTATTACAAAAAGAGTCATATTAAATGACATCAACAGTGCATCAACAGTTTAAATGTTGGTAGCTTTGTGCAGCTTTAACGTTTACATGGGCGATTTCAACAATGGGCTTAATAATAGTTATTCAGACAATATTCACTAACCTCTTAAGTAGCGGTGTATGTGGTTTCTTGTTTATACTGTAGATTGATGAATAATCAACTGTCAATTGTGCTCAGTTAGTTACTTCTAGTCTTTAACAAATGTGAGGCATTGAGAGGTTAGTGTGTCATTCTGAAGGGCTGTGTAATGCATTTGGGATTTGTGCCACATTACATACCTATTAATGCATATCTACAGTATATATTTAATATAGATAAACCGTAATGCTTAGTAAACAAATCAGTTGAATGGTATATCGGTTGGGCACAGCTGTAAATACAGTAAAATTGCTTATTAGGACCTGCAATGAAGCCACTGTGAATGCAAGCATGTGCCCTAGATTACATGTTGTTGGGCAAGACAGCAAATCTGATCAGAGTGGGGGAACCTTAAAGACAAATCTCTTCTTAATTAATCAAAAGTCAATCACAAATCACTAAAATGCACATGGCAGTCAACTTAAGTCTGAAGCACTAGTTATGTAGTGCCTATCAGCTGTGCTTCTGATGAAAGCAGTGTTGTCAAACTTTATGTATACTGTAAATTCTACCTGTGAACACTTAGGCTGATGTTTTACATATTTTGTTGACATTTGACATAATGTTGGTTACATTCTGAAATATGTCAGGCATGTCTTTTTTTTCTCTTGCAGTGAAACTGGACTGGAGCATATTCAGAGTGTCTGACCATCCTGCCTTTAACTACAGTAGGACGTTTGGTGCCTGTTGTAGGCTGTGCATGTTTGTTCCTGACCAGTGATTCCTTATGCTTGATAGAAGCTGCACCCTGTGTCTTACAGAATGGATGGTGTGGACTTAAAGAGACTTGTTTATCAACAACAGCACTCTGTGTTCTGCTGTGGTGTTCAATCTTTTTCCATTTACAAGAGAACACCTCCCATCCTACACCACCAGTCTCTGCACTATATATATAAAGATCGTCTTTGAGCAATAAAAAGACAGCCAGAGATAGAAGTTGGAAGACTTTCTATCTTTTTTCTTTTTAAAGCACAGATCGATACTGCTTATATAAGCCTATATGGCGGACATGGAAACATCCTTATTTTAATTTTTCAGTTATTGTACCCCCTTACTTAGTGTGGGTGGTGGGATGTCGGAAAAGCCAGACGACAAAATGGTGAAGTTCCTGGCTCCCCCTCAGAAGAGTGGAAATGGTCCCAGTTCTGGTTCAGATTC
Organism: Macquaria ambigua; assembly: GCA_008360985.2. Taxonomy (NCBI): domain Eukaryota; kingdom Metazoa; phylum Chordata; class Actinopteri; order Centrarchiformes; family Percichthyidae; genus Macquaria; species Macquaria ambigua. The sequence continues at coordinate 37,932 of VMKM01002610.1, forward strand.
GATGGTGAGTGAATGCCGGCCAGCAGAAGTGAGACGTCGGCATCACACCATGGAGCGTGATCGATGTAATCCTGAACACCGTTTCTTACGCCGCAGTGTCATCAGTGATTCCAATGCTACTGCATTGGCCCTCCCTTTACCCAGCAAGATCCCCATCCCTGCACCTCAGCGGGTTCAGCCACGGGAAGCAGTCCCCCAGCGGCAAAAGGCTGCTGCTGCTACTCTTTTGCCGCGGGCTGAACCAAGTTTAGCTCAAAATGAGGACTCTGCTGATAGTGGAAGAGGAGGAGAGGAAGGAAAAGATATAGAAATAGCCAAGGTGGATGTAGTGCCTTCAGAGCAGGAGCCTGCCATTGTACAAGATATCTCTGATGGAGAGGTGGTGGTAGCAGCCCGCTCCACACCAGGCTTAGGAGCAGAATTGCCAAGTCAAACAGAACCTGAAAGCACCACTGAGGTGAAGGTACATCATGAAGAAGAGGGGGAGGAAGAAGATAAGGACTCTGCCAAGGCACGTGCAGAGGCAGAGCAGAGAGAAGCTGAGAAAAAAGTGCAGGACGACATCGAAGAGGCAGAGACCAAAGCAGTAGGAACATCACCAGATGGGCGTTTCCTAAAGTTTGATATAGAAATTGGACGTGGCTCCTTCAAGACCGTCTACAAGGGCTTGGACACCGAGACCACAGTGGAGGTGGCTTGGTGTGAGCTGCAGGTATGAAATTGTGATAACCATTGTTCTTATTACTAACCTTCCTTCATTGCTATTGCTATCAGTTATTAATGTAATTATTAATGTTCTTTAATTGAGTCACCCATAGTGTTACATTCTCCTGTTTGTGTCATCTCCTTTTGTTTAGCCGTATTGCTTTTACCAGGCTTAAGCATAGAGTAGAGCCAAAGCAATTTCCTTTCACACTGTTACCCTGAGCAACCTCTGGCATTTCCCCTCTGAGACACATGGCTAGCATTTCCCTTTTGATTCTTTCACATTGCATTTGTCAGCAAAGCATAGCAGAAAACTTCCCATTTCTCCATTTTACTTTTTTGGTGCAGCTCAATCCATACTGGTTGACATGACTGCACGTAAGACTGAATGTCTGAAGTGAAAAGGGTGTACTTCACCATAAAACATTGGCAAATTACCACAGGTTATTGAGGCTTGTATAATTAATGTTTTTAAGGCTATGACTAAGGGATACTTAACACTTTAGACACTGGAAATGACCTTGAACTAGATTCAGGGTGGGACTTCTTTTTATTGCACTGGTAGTGTGCAGAATTCAGTCTCATGATAATGATTTCCCATATTCAGTTTTCTCAGTGGCAGAGGATATTACAAATACTATTTAAAAATAAATTATGATGACTGTCTTCCTGACACACATAATTACCATAATACTATATTAGGAAGTTATATTATGAATTGTAATGTAATATAATTATAGTATGAAGTTATAACTGAGCAAATTCTTGTCAGCAAAAGGTGAGAGTAATTATTTAGGGTATTATAACACTTTTTGAAGTAGTATATCCAAAGTGCCGATACTTGAGTTAATTATTGAACCTGTTTCATTGTTGTCATATCTAAATACAGTGTTTCTGTATTAAAGAATCTACCATTTTGCTTTGAATCTGCTTCAGACCAATAGTTAGTGATTTTCTTAAAAATACTTGTGAAAAAATTGTTGCTCTGCTGTCTGTCCAGCTACATGGCCCATAGCAAAGTTTGACCCCATTCACCACATGAATGTTTGCTTTTAGTGTCACGATTTCACCCTGCCATGAGAGGCACAGGCCTCACACGGCAGCGCATACAACCTTAGCTACACATGCGCACTGGTTTTAGAACAATGTGAAGATTACAGACATGTGCCCCTCCCCCCTCACACAGAGCGAATCCCGCGCATGCTCAGTGCATTCCTGCTCTGAATGCTTGTGTGAATGTAAAATGGGTCACATTCCTGACAGAGGAATCTCCTGTGTGAATTGCAGCAGGCTGGCTTGCCAAGGCCTGTTTCTAAACTACCAGTCCACCTCCCACCCTTTTAACTTCCTCACATTTTACCATATTTCTGTTTTCCTCAACCCTTTTTCAAGCAAAACTCACTCAATATAACTATGCCTTCCTACTTCCATTAGTTAATATTATACTATGAATCTGCATACTTTTACCTATTTTTGTCTAAACTTCATTCTACAATATCTCTTTTTCTATTGGCCTCAAAACAACTTATTATTTGCCTGCTATTATAGAAGGCATAGAAAGACATAGTTACTTACTTTTATTTAGTATACATTTGACTTCATCTATGGCAAGATGCTATATTGTGATATATAAGGTACATGTGAGGTGGACGCTGCTTCATAATGCTATTGATGGATTAGAATTAGCAATACAGCTAATGATAAATTAACATCACAAGTTATCAGAGCCAGTTGACTAAAGCGATTAATGATTTCCTGTTGATTAAGTGATTAATTGATTAACTGAACATTGGGGCACTAATCAGTATCTTACTTATTGGACAGAAACACATTCTTGTTGTCTCCTGTGACTTCCTGAGGACCAGTTTGAAAAGGCAAGGGAAAATCAAAACCAAAATGTAAAACCCATATTTGTTCGTGGTTTCTAGAAAATGATTCACCCATATGGACAAGGTACAACCGCCTCTCTTTTGAGGCTCACCTAAACTTGGTCTAGGATCTTGCTGTGTCTTTGTCAGTTAACACTTGTATCGGGAGACCGATCCAGTGCAAAGAGGTGATTTTATAGAATTTTTTACAGTTGAATGAGAACCAGCTTTATTTTATGCACGTGGTCCGTTCTGAAATATGAACATGTAACCTGATGCTCTCATTCCCCTTCGTTGCTCTGTCAACTCGAGGGTTTCAGTGCTAGAAAGTGTTCGGTTACACATGAGAAGCTGAAATCCCCTCTCACGTGGTTGTTAAAGCTGTCCCATGATCACTGCTAGCATCACATTCCCCATACATCCCGAGGGCGTATTTAGTGGAATATAATGTTAAGTTTCAATTGTTCAGTGTCTTTTCAAACATTCATATAATTTACAGCTGTTTCCTCTGAGAAGCTTTTGACAGTAATAGAAGTATATTGACCATTTTCTAGTTTTCTACTTTGGTTGCATGAAAAATTTTCCTAAAAAACAAACAAATTCTATCAGAATGAGTTTTAACATTGCACTGTATAAGAAAGGCGTAGTGGCTCATCCAGTTAATTTACTTATTGTTTTGTTTCCTGTTGATGCAAGAATCATTGATGCAGAACGTAATCAGCCTCGCCACTTGTTTGTTCACTGGGAATTTGGTGTCAACAGCAGAATCCTTGCCTGTATGCTAACGAAACAAGTCTGACAGGTTTTCCACTCGTAAGATCCTGTAATCTTCCTTAAACATGCCACAAATTCTAGAGCTACATTAGCAGACCTGTGAAGCTGTAATGCTCATTACACACCAGAAAACCATGAAAAATGGACTGCTATTCTCAGTTCCCTACTAATAGTAGGACAAAAATTTAAAGTATTTTTCCTTTGTTCATTATTTATTACATTTATTTGTCAGGGACCATGTACAAAATGAGAAAAGATGCTTTAAGGCCCCAGTTTTATGAAACTGAAATTACCCTTTAATCTCAAAGTAGACAGTGGAAATGTGCTACCAAATGTCATGACAAGTTCTTCAGTAGTTAGAGATATTTCAGTCTGGACCAGAGTATTGGACTGATGGACAAACCAATCCACTTTGCCTTCCTTCAAGCTATGCCACAACCATGGCTAGCAACTTTAGTGTGTAAAGTTTGAATAAAATAACCCTGGCTTATTCAGTCTGGAGGGCCATCTGTCCACAATTGTCTAAGAATTTCTAGGCGTCCACCCTTTTTCACCCACCCATGAACCCACACATTTGTTTCAGATCTCACGTTGCAGGCATGTCTGAAGAATAAGTAGGTCACCACAGAGAGGAAGTCGAGGGGAAAAAAAGAATAAATTTAGGAGCCTCCCCTTTCTTGCTCACTCATCCATCTTCACCCATGTCATCTTCCAATTGCTGCCTCCGCACCTCCTTCCTCTCCAGCACTGGCTGAAGCCAAACATTGAAAGATGAGGAAGAGATCCCCAGGCATCCTTTAGAAGTTATGGGAGCTGCATGTCCAGCTGGCTGATGGCATCCACTGGGAGTGACACGCTATCCCAAAGTAGTATAACATAGTGGCTCATCTGTAATTACTCTTCATGACTGTAGTGTTTAGGTTTACCATAAGATTTAGAGTTTTAATTGCTTATTTCTATTTGTTTCATGTGACAAATTTGGGAAGAAATGTCACATTTTGTAAAGTGATAGGAATTTCACTGCATTATCAGCATTCCTCAATGAGAAACCACGGTGTAGACATTCTCGTCTAAGATTGTTGACAAGTAGTAAAAATGTTGGACCAGTACTTTTTATTTTTTGTAAATTACAATATCACATGAAACCTATGCTTTTTGTTTTCCCCCAGTCTCTCATTATTGTGTAAAGAATTGAACAGTAGCTAAACAGCAGCAACTGTTTACTTATATTGGAACAAATAATCAGTGCTGCATTATTAAAACATTTTTAATACACTAGCTCTGATGATAATGGCTTTTGTCCTGCAACAGCTGTATTGCTGTATGTATAAAAGCATTAAGGGCTGTGCACTTAGTTACAAATGGTTTCATATCAGTTGCATCTACAGTTTATTATACTGAAAGAACTTTAAATTAAGTACATCAGTAAGTAGGAGGACGTCAATTAAAAGAACAGCAGCGTTCAATGCCAGCTTTGTGCATCACAGCACTCAAAATAGACCAGAAAGCAAAACTGATCTGATTAACTGTTAAGCATGATACTGCTTCCTGGTTTCCTTATGGCTAGTAACTGTGTGGAAACTTTGATGTCTTAAATCACTGACCCAGATTTTGAGAATGACAATGTAGTTTCTAACCTATTTTGTATTTTTGATCACCTAGAATAGATTGGACAAATAAGTTGATTTCATAGGTTATTTGTGGGAGTGTGGGAAGTGACCACTGTCTCAATATAAACCTCATTTGCCCACATATTATCAGACATGTTTGCAGGATTGTTTGAACCAGATAAAGCTGTTTCTACTCTACACAGACCACCAATATACGCCAGGTGTATAATTTATAGAGAGAAAATCAATAATGTTAAACAGTATTGGTCAGAAACATTGCAGTCATATCTTCTCCAATTATTCAGCCCAGTTGTTGATGCAAGGTTTTTATTCTACTACTAAACTACTAAACTTGTTTCATACTTGACCATTCATTGGCCATAAGCTATTAGATAGGGAGCATGGTGTTATTTAGTGTTTCATTAACTATTAGAATTGGCTCAAAATTATATAGATTATAGTGGGAATGCATGTGTTTTATATTCTAAATATACTTTATCTATGGATTAACAAGTAGGCTATGTGTATAGGCTTTTTCCTCTTTTTTCCCCTTACAAGTACCTTGCTTGTAAAAAAAAAAAAAAAGTTAAATTAAAAAGTTAATATATATACACCGATCAGCCATAACATTGACCACCTGCCTAATATTGTGTAGGTCCCCCTTTTGCCACCAAAACAGCCCTGACCCGTCAAGGCACGGACTCCACTAGACCTCTGAAGGTGTGCTGTGGTATTTGGCACCAAGACATTAGCAGCAGATCCTTTAAGTCCTGTAAGTTGCGAGGTGGGGCCTCCATGGATCGGACTTGTTTGTCCAGCACATCCTTTAGATGCTTGATTGGATTGAGATCTGGGGAAATTGGAGGCCAAGTCAACTCCTTGAACTCGTTGTCGTGTTCCTCAAACCATTCCTGAACCATTTTTGCAGTGTGGCAGGGCGCCACACATCCTGCTGAAAGAGGCCACTGCCTGGGCGTATTTGGTCTGCAACAATGTTTAGGTAGGTGGTACGTGTCAAAGTAACATCCACATTAATGGCAGGACCCAAGGTTTCCCAGCAGAACATTGCCCAAAGCATCACACTGCCTCCGCCGGCTTGCCTTCGTCCCATAGTGCATCCTGGTGCCATGTCTTCCCCAGGTAAGCGACGCACACGCACCCACATGATGTAAAAGAAAACGTGATTCATCAGACCAGGCCACCTTCTTCCATTGCTCCGTGGTCCAGTTCTGATGCTCACGTGCCCATTGTAGGCTCTTTCGGCGATGGACAGGGGTCAGCATGGGCACCCTGACCGGTCTGCGGCTACACAGCCCCATACGCAACAAACTGCGATGCACCTTTCTATCGGAACCAACATTAACTTTTTCAGCAATTTGAGCTACAGTAGCTCTTCTGTTGGATCGGACCACACGGGCCAGCCTTCGCTCCCCACGCGCATCAGTGAGCCTTGGCCGCCCATGACCCTGTCACCAGTTCACCGATTTTCCTTCCTTGGACCACTTTTGGTAGGTACTGACCACTGCAGACCGGGAACACCCCACAAGAGCTGCAGTTTTGGAGATGCTCTGACCCAGTCGTCTAGCCATCACAATTTGGCCCTTGTCGAAGTCGCTCACATCCTTACGCTTACCCATTTTTCCTGCTTTCAACACATCAACTTTGAGGACAACATGTTCACTTGCTGCCTAATATATCCCACCCACTGACAGGTGCCATTGTATCGAGATAATCAATGTTCTTCACTTCATCTGTCAGTGGTCATAATGTTATGGCTGATCGGTGTATGCAGTATATATCTGATTCACACAAATAACAAAATCGCACAGAGCAAGAGATGAACATTTAATGGCTGTCATCTATCTAACAATGCAGATAGGCAACTTTTTCAAGCAATGTGCTTTCACATTATGTTGGTTCTTTTTGTGCCTTTTGGACCCCCTTTTTGTACTGTATTCGAAGTGGATACTTGGTTTCCTTTTCTGTCCCATTTAAAATTAGATAACTCCTCATACTGGCAGCTGTGAAATGGCCTGGATCCGTCCATCTTGTCTTTTGCTGACAGTTTGACAGCCACAGTGATCTTTGACATCATTTGCCTGTGTCACAGTATCATGGGAACACCAAACATTTCTGTCCACAGACATATACTGCACTTAATGCAATAGTAACATTTAGAGTGAAAACTGTTTAACATGGCTTCTTGGCTTTCAGGCCCATCAGCCAAACCAAAGTTACCCAGAGGGTAGCCCTCAGTGTCAACCTCAGACCAGACCTCAGAGCAGGGACCTGACAGAGCCAGCCTTTGGCATGATCACAGGCTTTTTTCACTCGGTCTATTTTTAGTGTTGTTGGGTTATTTATGATGGCCTTTGCCTAGAAGCAGTATTTTCTGCTCTGCTTTGGTGATACTGTAGTGAATTGGCGTTTGATGTGATTCACGCCATGAAGTTGTTCAGGTAGTATTAGGGCTTGGCAATCATGGTTGAAATTAACATCACAATTTTAATAAGTCTTTTTGTTATGTATCATGACATGGCCAATGCATGCAAAATCACAAATTAATTGAATTGATTTTTAATACTATGAACCGTGTTCCACTGTTATGCATTACGTCAGAGAAAACACTAAACATAGGTAAAACAAAAACTTCAGTAATTCATTTTGTTTGTTGTAATTAAGATTTACTCATAATCATTTATTTGGATGATGTTAATATCATCACATTAATATTTGGCTGAAAGTCCTACGTAATATCCTGTCCTATGTTGTTGGACCACAACTAGCTAGTTCAGCCAATTTAGTTAATGCAAGTTTTTGCATATGTAAAATGTCTACATTGTGGAAATCAAGTTACCAGTATCCCTAACCACAGCTCATTGTCTGCTACATAAGATGGTATTGAGCTCTGACCGAGATCGTACTGCCTTGTATCTAACACTTGTTTGATCTCTCTTTTTTAATGATTGGAGGGGATTTCTGTTTGATCAGTTTAGACTGAGTTACTATATGTTTTTAACTTGGATAATAACTTCACTTCAACTGCCTAACCATGCATTGGCTTGTTGAGGGGTGTGCCACTGAACTGAAGCAATGGGATCATGATTTCAGATAAGTGCTGTGCTGACTCTGCAGACAGTCAAAAACAAGTGTTGACTAGTGGGATTTGGAAGATATTACTCTTAAGATTTTAAACAATCTTAAGTGTTTAAAATACATTTCTGCCCCATTTTCACGCTCTCACTTAACTTTTGTGTGTGTGTGTGTGTGTGTGTGTGTACACATTTGCACTACTGTAGTTGCATTCTTTCTCTTGCTTTATCACATTCAGAGACTCCACAAGGGCAATTTTCTTTTACAGCTGAGAGTTTTTCTTTTTCAAAGATATTGCAGAGGCAGTGGTGGCAACACAGCTCTTTAGTGAGCTGACTCATGACCACTCTGTCAGATAGAGCTGCTGTGATTCAGCTGCAGCTGCTGTTGCCCTCTTGAGTGCCTGCCAGGTTAGACTTCCTAATTTATAGACATTTAAAGCCACTCCCTCAAAATAGTTTGTAGAATATGATGGCACCATTGACTGTAGAAAAATATGGAAACAGAATCTGCAAAGCACCTAAAAGATTTTGATGTAAGGTTTTGAAGTAATGCTTTAAGGCCTGATGTTGGTTTTTACAAATTCTGATAACCTTTGTGAGTTTCTCAAGCCAGACAATCTAAATTATGTCAAAGAGGTGGGAGCCTAAGTAGAGCTGAGGTGGGCAAGCGTGGGTAAGCAAGCCACAGCAGCCTCAGCAGATAGGTTGAGACACCTGTCAGTCAAGCAAACATACCCAAAACATTATTTTCGCCATTATTGGATAGCTGATAGTGACGGCTCACACGTTTCTTAAAATCTCAATATGTTGGGATCTATCTAATAGAACAGTAATTGTCAAATTTGTTCCCAAAATACACATTAGATGATGTGATGTTAAATAGTGGGTCATAATCTGGAAAAGTGGCCTTTTTATTGCAGACAGTGGAAAAAATACAGTCAGTTTTCTGTGGCTGTTGCCGTTTGGTCGGCGCACTTCTGAAATGACTGTCCCTCCTTTTCTTCATCTATTCAACCATTAGATTTTTTAAATTGCTAGTTCAAAGAATTTTATCTCAATATTTTATTTGTTAAAAATAAGTAAATGAAAGAGAACATTTATAAATGGCAATAATCTTTCTTTGATAGGTAGCCTTAAGAGTAATAAGAGCAAGTATTTTTGTCTGTTTCCCTTCCATTGTTCAATGAATGGTAGATATTTTGGCCTCTCTGATCAGGATTTGTGGAAGTACCAGAGACTGCCAGGCACTGTTCCCAGTGACAGTATGAGCAGGACATGGCACTGGCCAAAGAACTCTTTCAAGTGACAGTCAAGGGGAGGGTGATGTGTGTCTTATGATTGCAAGATTGTAAATTCCAGTTTTTACTGGCCCTGGGTCCAGCATACTTTTAAGCGGTAAGAGAGCTATGTAATTAGTTTGACCTGACTTATGCTGAGTAATTCATGGAAAAATGTTAAAGGGGTAGGGGTTTCGGACTGTGAGGGAAATATTTGTCTCTATTTTCTTTCTTCATTTTTCTTTAAATCACTCAGGTGCAAACTACTAAAGTTTTTTTCCCCCACAGTTTCGAAAAACTATCTTTGATCAATTTATTTACTGGTTTATGGACTAAAATTGTCTTCCTGTGTTCTTTGATCTTTTATTGTCATTATGCACTGTGCAGGAAAAACCTGCAGCTGTTTTATTAAGTAGATTTCCCCAAAATTGTTCTTCCTTTAATCATAGCGGTGTGTTAGCATGTGCCTTCACAAAATAGCACTCCCAGTTGTATTTTCTTTGCAGAAGTTGAAGTAGATGAATGTCTTATCTCTTACTAGTTTTTTAAACTAGTTTTAACTTGTAAAGCGAAGACACTTGAGTTATAAATGTGGCAGTGTGCCTACAGTGGAAATGCTGTCAATACAGTAGTTCAGTGTTTGTGGGGGTTGGGGTGCTGCAGACCCTAGGCCGTGGATGTTTTGCATGACTGTTCACATGGTGCGCAGAAAGAGATGGTGCCCCACTAGATGAATACTCTGGAAGAAGTAGGTCAGTTGGTCCAAGTGCACGGTGGAGCCTCCATTACTCTCCATCTTCCCTCACCTTCTGTTTCCTGACATTGCTCCCTGATTCAGTGTCCTCCCTTACTCCTAATTGTTTACACATGTTTCCCTTTAACTTCTCATTTTGTCTGCCCTACGTTGCCCCCAGACATTGAAAACATTCAACCTCAAACCTCCAAAATACCTCCAGCAAAGACTGTAGCAGTCTCAGTTGTGTTTTTCTTCAAGTGATGTCAGTCACTGGAAAGTTTTCTATCTCTTGCTGACACACACACAAAGACAAATGCTCACTCTCCACTTACAAATGGGCTGAATTTCCTGGACAGCCTGTCCTGTAGCCAGGTCCCTGGGGGTTTCAAGGGAAGTCTTTGGCTGCAGGGTTTCACTGGGCTTGTCTAACTGGTATGGGTTTGCTGCTCTATAGTCATGCATGCTGTAAATGTAGGTCGGGCCAGGAATTACTCAGGAAACTTGAGAAGGGCGGTTGCACACATTCCAAATTTTTTGTAAATTTGCACGCAGACCCTACAAAAGTCCATATTAATCCTTATTTATGCATCAGTCAGTTTATGTAATGTTAAATCCCACTGGGCAAACAGTGCTATCAGCTTTGCATATAATTCATTGACAAACCCATCAGCTGCCAGACATTTGTTGACTTTAATCATCCATAGTGAGCACAATGTTAGCCTCTTACAGATACAGTTGGTATCCAAAGGGCTGGGCAATATATCAATATTAATATTAATTGTAGTGTATCATTTTTGATATTATAATAATGATACACAGTTTTGTCTAAATTAACAGTAATAACCAGACTTCTCCTAAACAATCCATTTGGATTGTATTACAATGTTGTACTGAACATTTTCCACACTGTAACAGGTGGTTTTCCACATCTAAACACATAACATGATTTAATGTACATTGATATTGTCTGATATTGTTTATGGTGATTATTTGTTATTTTTTTCCCACATTGCTTAAACCTACGTCAGAGTGGTGTATGCCTGTTGAGATGAGTGTAGCTTGTGTTGTATAGTAAAAAGGTTTGTCAAGAGAACAGTTTTGATTTGGCGTAACAAGCCTGATTTATTGTTTATTTGTTTGACGTTATAGTCTACTCTGTACTGATCTTCTCTAATTCTCAGTCATGCTGTGGCTCTTTGCTCGTTGTGGTTTTCTTGGAATCTCAGACAGTTAGACACTTTCTATTTTGTTCACAGTCGTCCGCCAGAGAAAACAGGGCCACATCCCTTTGCCCCCAACTGTATGTGTACTTGTGCCAGAGTATATCTGCAGTTTTGTGTGTGTAGAAAGGAATGTAAATTGCACTACCTTTCAGTTAAACATTTTATTCAATTTGAATCCTTTAAGTTGCCTATTTGTCCACCTGAAATGTCAAGATGACTTTAGATTCAAAAATGTTTTCTTCTTATGGATGGACACATTCAGATGCTACCTTGGGAAATAAAACTTAACTTGCCGTTGGTATTGATGATCTTCATCATGCCATTAATGCATTGCTAAAAATGTTCATCACTCCAAATTAACTTTATACATCTGTAAATAGTGCTGCCTTCTGTGAGGTGTGAAATCTTTAAGTATTACCTTTTTTCCCCTGCAGGATCGTAAGCTGTCAAAGTCAGAGAGGCAGCGCTTTAAGGAGGAAGCAGGGATGTTAAAGGGACTACAGCATCCCAACATTGTCCGCTTTTATGACTCCTGGGAGGGACCCTCCAAAGGCAGGAAGTGCATTGTACTGGTCACTGAACTCATGACTTCTGGCACACTTAAAACGTGAGTCGCAAACTTGGCAGAGCTAACAAACACATTATTACAGAACTCATACATACTTTATACATATACAAAAACGTATCATCCTGACTATTGATTATAAATATTCTGACCAATATTTGTCTCATATTTTAGAAAACAAAATATTTGTTGTTGTATAAACCGATAATGCAAAGTGTTTTTTCAATATTCGATAAAATGTCAATAAATATATTATTTAATGCATTTAAAATATAGTGCTTTTGCTCTTGTCAGGTGCTTTTATTAGTAAGTGTACAGAAAAAGACTTGAAAGATTTGCTAGCATTTGCTTGTTTCCTTGCTTCTCAGAGGATATGTGAAAATTATGATCTATTCTCTTGTAGATATCTGAAGCGGTTCAAGGTGATGAAAATTAAAGTTCTGCGGAGCTGGTGTAGACAAATCCTCAAGGGGCTCCACTTCCTTCATACTCGGGCTCCCCCCATCATCCACAGGGACCTTAAGTGCGACAACATTTTCATCACAGGCCCAACAGGATCCGTCAAGATTGGAGACTTAGGACTGGCCACACTCAAGCGTGCATCATTTGCCAAGAGTGTTATAGGTATGACTCCAAAGTCATTTCTACTTCTTGGTCCCTGTCCTGCTGTTGGGCAGTACCTTTTCTGAGGTCATATTATGTTTGTATTGAAAATGATGGCGTTTTAAAGAGGGTATTTTTCCTTTGACTTGTTTTTCTGACGATGTGGTTCAAAAACAGACCACAGCGTTTCAGCTGTCTCTCAAACCACAGCTCAAATGGAGGCCAAATACTGTGGTAATCTTAGGCAGATAACCACAAGGCTTTCTCTCTTTGCACTCACACAGTAACTCTATCAAGTTTGGTCATTGTACAGAATATTTCTGTTCTAAGAAGAAAAAGAGAGGGGTTTTTTTCCAGGCACCTACTGAATGTAAGTAGCGCCTAACGTTTCTTATACTGTTAAATCTTAATATCATTAATATAATAGTTGTCATGCCTTCTTGCAGGCTAACCTGGCCATGGCTAAAGGTATGGCCTTTGCTTCTGTCTTAGACTGGTCTTTGTTCTGTGGTTTGGAAATATGTGGTCTGTTTGCCAGTTATACCTATAATGTTTAACATCTCTTTCTATGGGTTTGCCTCAACAGGTTTTTTTTTTTTTCTAGTGTTTGTCTCTTACTGTCTTTTAAAATATTGCAGGACCGCAGAATCTTTTTGCTCCATCTTTGTGTCCAGGGAGCTCTCCCCACTTTCTCTCTGTCAGCCTTTTGTTTTTTGTTTGTTTTAATTTAATTTAATTTTTTATTTTATTTTTTTTTTACTTTCACATTCTTGGGTATGTTTTTAAAATGTAGGCTCTAGCCTCAGCTGTGCCCCATTCTGCTGTTTGGAATGATTAGGGTACTGCTGGTCATTAAGTAAGTATGAACTTTTATGGGCCTGGTAAGTCTGACAGTGTGCTGTAACACACATCAATATCAAAAACAATTACATTCAAATAACCAAATGAGTTTTTCTGTGTAAGACCTGAGATTGAATGTAAAATGATCAATTAATCGAACAAGGCTGATGTGCAAAGACACACTGCTGAGCACAATAACTAGCTATGGGATCTGCTTCTCTCAGCCTTGACCATAACAGTTTTCTCCTGCAGGTCAAGAAGAGATGGTAAGTCAGACTTCGAAAGGTGAGTGTACTAGAAAAGACAATGTTAATGTGGTTGTAAGGTAAGGTCTTGACAAAAGTTAGTTCCATAGCTAGTCATATTTGTCTTACTGAGATCACTGGCATCTCTTTGAACAAATTGCACTGTATTCTGGCATGGGTATTATTCTCAAGTGCCTAATTTTAAAGCAAATGTTTTAACATTGCAAATAACATTCATTTTGGCTAACAAGTGTGTTCTGCACATTGGCTACCTCAGTCACATTCTTATATCCCAACATGTTAAGGTCTTACACAGACAAACACGTGCTTTCTTCTCTGCAGTCTAACTGAGCCCAGCCTCTCCCTCCTTTTTTGTTTTCTGTCTCTTTTTTGCTTTCCTTCCCCTTTTCTTTTTTTTTTTCTCTCTCTTCCAACTTTCACCTCACAGGATCTACTCCGGGAGATGTCAACAGGCTGGTCACTCTTCTCATCCTCCTCTTCCTCAACCCCTCATGGGTTAGAGGAGCAGAGGGGCAATGGGTTGTGAGAAGCCCACTCAATCAGTAAGGGAGTTCGAGAGTTCTGAATAGTTGTTTTGATTTAAGGTACCCCTGAGTTCATGGCGCCTGAGATGTATGAGGAGAAGTACGACGAGTCAGTGGATGTGTATGCCTTTGGAATGTGCATGCTGGAGATGGCCACCTCAGAGTACCCTTACTCAGAGTGCCAGAATGCTGCACAGATCTACCGCAGAGTTACCAGCGTAAGTGTTCTTTTCAACCCTCCATGTCACCCCTCTGCCCTGCCTTCACTTCTCCCTATGTGCCAAGAAGGCTAGTGTCCCATTCTGGAATGATTTTATATTCCTGCTGACACCTCTTTATCAAGCTTATGTTACATTTCTATCTTCTACTATTGTATTTCACCTCTTGAGTATATTCCTGCATCTCCCAGATGATTTACCCATTGCCCTGTTTGAAGAACCCTCAAACTTAGAAAGCCTCCAAGAGAAACATGTTATTTACACCAACAAGCCCCTTTGCTTCACCTCATATTGTTTATTTCTTTCTCTTTCCTTCTGAATTATGGTGTATGTTGGTTAAGCATGTAGACCTGAGGCGTGGATGATTGATAAGAGGCTGAACAAGCACAGTCCTGCTATTTTCCTAACAGCTAATGGTTCATTCTTGTGATGACGCCAGAAGGGCAGTAACTGTCATAGGACCACATATTTTTAGTCTTGTTCATACAGTTCACACTGGCTTACCTTTCAAGTGCATAGTCACTGATATGATTCATGCTCTTGCAATTACAAGAGTCTCATAGATAAAGGTTAAACCTGTTCTTAGAGTTTTATCTACAAAATGTACCTTGAAATCTATACCAATACCCTCAGTTTATCATTAACTGTAAAGTACAAATACTGTGTAATTGAGGATTTCTTTTACTTAGGCCACTGCTAAGTATTGAGTTCTTTATAAGCCACAAATAGCTCCTACTGCAGAACACCAAACACAGGTGACTCAGTTGAGAAACAAAGTGCTATTGTGGTGTCGAGCCTACATTTAGGTAGTGTCACATGCTCTGGTTTTACAGTAGTATTCCTCAGGGAGATGTGCTGTTGTTCTTCCTGTTCTGTCATTCAGCTCAGCTGTTCAGCTCTCAGCCAGTCCTCCATTTTCCTGTAGCACAAATGCAGTTTCCTGTTTGCTATTGGCTCATTTCATCACCTCTCTTTAGCCGTCCTATACTGACTTATGCACTCTTTTTCCCATCACTTGACGTTCTGCGATTTTTAAATGGCACCAGGTAGAAAGCATGCCCTCCTTTTAGAAGCAACCCCCTCCACTTCATACTGTGACTTTTGAGATTCATTCCCAAAATAATTGAAAGAGGAAGATGGTTGTCTCAGTCATTTGGGATATGACAAGTATTTTTGTAGTGCTAATGTAGTCTCTAACCTGAAAAAGACAACAAGGTATGGGGGTAGTCTCCAAAATAAGAAAAGGTCAGATGAGAAGAAGAACCATTCTCATTCAGGGTTCTGTGTTTCCTGTAGGGGGTGAAGCCAGGCAGCTTCGACAAGGTGGCCATTCCTGAAGTGAAGGAGATCATCGAGGGATGTATTCGTCAGAACAAGGATGAGAGGTTTCTAACTTAAGAGCACATATATCAAATTTAGGGTAGACTAGCTCTCCAAGCATATATTTGCTCACTGCTTGTCTCCCTCTATTTAGGTACTCAATCAAGGACCTTCTGAACCATGCCTTCTTCCAGGAGGACACAGGGGTGCGTGTGGAGTTGGCAGAAGAGGACGATGGTGAGATGGAGGCTATTAAGCTGTGGCTGAGAATTGAGGATGTGAAGAAACTCAAGGGGAAGTACAAAGACAACGAAGCTATTGAGTTTTCTTTTGACCTCAACAAAGACGTCCCAGAGGATGTGGCTCAGGAAATGGTGAATTGAGCTTTTAATGCTTTAATCAGGCTTTTAAAAATACAACACCTCATTAATACTGCATGATAAATTAATAAAAGAAAAGTTAGCTTAAAGGCTTTTCTTTGCAATCCTTGAAATGTTCATTGCTGAATTGTACGTCATGTCTTTGTGCTGTAGGTTGAGTCTGGTTATGTGTGCGAAGGTGACCACAAGACCATTGCGAAGGCCATAAAGGACAGGGTGTCTCTAATCAGTCGCAAGAGAGCACAGCGGCAGCAGGTGTGTCCATGCTCACCAAAGTGCATGTAATGTTATTTATGTTTGCTTAAGTGCTTGCTTGAATTCTTATCTCAGTCATTAGACGTATGTACATGTGCTGTGATGTGTAGATATTGTCAATCAGTGCTCTCTTGAGGGATTTTAATACAATTGCTGCTGACTGTTTTGAAGGTGAGAGAGGATCAGGAGAAGAGAAGGCTAGAAGAAGAACAGCAGAGTCAGTTACTGCCAGCACAGCAACCAGGCCAACAGTCAAGCCCGGAGGTGCCTCAGTCCCAGCCAGTGTCGCAGCCTGCCTCTTATGTCCCTCCACAACCAAACCAACACAGCATACAGATGTCTGCCCAACCTGCATCTCAGCAGAGCCTTCAGAGCTCTAACTACAACACTCCTCAATCAACCCAACTGACCGGCATGGCACAGGGGGTCCCTTATGTCCCCCACTCAACTGGGCCAGTCCCAGTTCAGGGTCAGAGTGTGGCCACCACCCAGCCAGAGTCAGAGGAGCCTGAGACTGACCAACACCAACAACTACAGCACACTGGAGGAGGTGTGTATCAAAAATGATTTATAGTCAAATACACCTGCAGCCCACTGCATGATAATAAAATGGTTTGATTTTTGAAGGTGAGTGCATTTAAAGACCTTCTTGTCCCCCTCTTACAGCCAGTCACATGGGAGACAGGCTATCTGGTTCCTCTGTCCTCCCCGAAGCCCAGCCTTCTCAGTCTGGAATATCCTACAGCTCCACTCCCAGTCAGCACCTTCAGCCCCAGGTGTCGTGCTCGCAGACACAAAATGACCAAACGCAACAGCAGCAGTTGTCAGTGGTGAGTGATGTTGAAAATAGGACATAATCTTGTGTGTTGAAGAGAATCAGACTATTTAATGGTATGCGCTTCTCAGAATTAAGTATACATTTAAAACTTACAGGCTAGATTCATCTATTTTTGCGGATTTGGCCCCTGTTTTTTCTCCGTTTGGAATTCACTGCAGTTCTCGCCACTGCTAAATCCTCTGTGCTGGTACCAACTAATAGGAGTTGACTGTGAAGTGACAAGAATGCGAATCCTCACCCACTTCCCACCCACGAATATGGCCAGTTGGTCTTGGTGGGTGGGAGCTTTACCTCTGCGCTAACATGTGCCCCTCGAGCTATATGTCTTTGCTCATAGCATTTGATCCTCTATCGTTTACTTTCTTCTTTGCCTCATTTCACCACATGTGCTGTTGTTTCCTCTCTGTATTACATAAGGTTCAACCCCAGATGCAAGGTGTCCAGCCTGAAGTCGTTCCTGTTGCGCCCATCAGCCAGTCTGTTCCAGTGGCACCTCCACAGGTATATGTTGTACTGCAAGCCTTAATGTCTTTAAAGAGTAACTTCACACCTATTGAAAAGCATTGTTTCGCTGACCTGTGGTTAAAGGTTTCAAATCTGTTAGACCTATCAACACAACCTCAGGTTGTACTGAACACATCCTGAATACACCGCTATATCTCTGCAGCATGTGAACTTCAACCACTCAAAGTCAGCAAAAACACGATTTTCAGAGGGTGTTAAGTTAACCTTTAAAACCTTTATTCTCTGCTACAGGAGGCTGCATTGAAAGTAGCTGAGTCCCGAGTTTTCCAGTCTCTTCTGTTAATTTTTCCTTAGTTTTCTTACTCTTACGCTGTGTTATGTTTTGTTTCTTATAGTACGGAGTTTACTACCAACCATCGCTTCCCCCTCAGGTAGATAAAATGTCCCATTTTCCTGTTATCACTTTTAGATACACCCACAGCCTTTCGGATGTTCTGGGAAACATTATGAACTTGCAGCCATTTTCACAGATATGATAGTTGGCTTTTAGATCCAGTAGTTGTTAAAACTTGCAAGTGCAGTGTGGATTGACATGCAATGTACATGTCACTGTAAAGTTGACATTAAATGTTCACTGGTCAATACCTTGACAGCCCACACAATCAAATAAATAAATGGTCTGATTTATGCAGCTTTGTTTTCCAACAGGTAAGTGCATGTGGCTTTGGAATAGAGCCAAAGTAAATCTCTGAAAGATTTATATTAGAAAGAAACTCGGGTTTCAGAAAGTAGCCTAAATGCCACTGTGTGTCAGTTATTATCTCAACCTCTTACCTCTCTGATTTTATTCTTGTTTCTGCCACTCCATCCTATAGATTCCCACCCAGCAAGTGATGATACCCCCATCCTCTCAGTCGTCTCCCCCCCAACAGCAGCAACAGCCAGAGAGCAGCACTACTCTTCAGAGCTCCACCTTACCACAGGCACAGACTGGAGTTCAGCAGCTACAGGTGACACACACACCCTCCTGTGCTCACACTTAACATGCTAATTTATTTGATCTTGCTTTAAGACATACACTGAAATATATAGGTGATTAACTCATTAATTCCACTGTTTCACTTGACTACTATGGCATGAATTTCACTTTCTCCATTTGCATGTTTGTGGTTTTTCTGAATCTTTCTTTCTTTTCTCTGGACACACAACTCTCATTACCACGGCTGTCCCCTTTTTTCTTCCACTCTTCCCCTCTGCATGCTGCATGATATTCCTGCATGACTCTTAGTCTTGGGCCAATGATCCAAGTCCTCCTATCATGTCTCCTCCAGTCAACGCAGAGCACCTTTACTTCCTCTATCAGGCCTCATGCTTCTCTGTTCTGCAGGTACTCTACAGAGCAACAAAACAAGTGTGTGTGGGTGGGTGTATGTGGGTCAGGTGTGAAGCATTTGGTTCACTCTTTGCACAGTTCCTGTTCCTTGAAGTATGTGTACATTCATCTTTATATAATATATCTTTAGGGTGCACATTTTACATATATTTAATAGATTTATATTTAAACACATAATAATTTGAAGGAAAGTACTCATTCTGAAGGAAATTAAATTAAAACTTCTTTGCACAGAAATATTTACACTCTGCCTGAGAGCTGACTAATGGCGTCACCTGTAGTTTCACCAGGTTAAACAGCTCCATCTGGTGGATAGTCTGCTTTAAATTATTCATTTCCTGTAAATAGTCAACATAAATGACCAAATGAATGAATGCAGTTGACATATAAATGATCAACGGTATACTGTGTAAATCCCTAAATCATTTCAAAAGAGTAATGCACAAACAATAGGCATTTTGCATTTTGAGATTTGCTTTTGACATGAAGTGTTTGATTTATGAAGGGTTTCTGTGTTTCAGGCCCCTGTGAGTGTTCCTCAGTCAGCACCAGTGGAGCACCCGGCAGGATCCTCTGCTCTGGTGCCACCATCTGTAGAAAGGTGAGAAGGAAGTTATTTTAAAAAAGCAGCTTTCATCAGCACCGCACAATGTGTCTGATCTCTCTCTCATGGGTCCGTTTGTCTTTCAGCTGCCTGTCAGATCCAGCTTCAGGTCTTAGTGACGGCAATGATGGAAGTTCTACATCAGGAGGTCGGCACGAGGGGCGCTCACTGAAGCGTCACCAGCGGCGATCCGTACGCAGCCGCTCCCGCCATGAGAAGACTGCAAAGGCCAAGCTAAATGTTCTTAGTGTAAGCATTTAAACTGATAAGTTCATTCATATTCTGTCTGAAGCTCTTTGTCACTAAACAGTTTTAACCTGAATGAATGTTTTGCAGATCTCTAATGTGGGAGACAGAGTAGCAGAGTGCCAGCTGGAAACACACAACAGGAAGATGGTGACCTTCAAATTTGACCTTGATGGTGATAATCCGGAGGAGATTGCACAGATCATGGTAGTAGTGGTTCTCTAGTTTTTGCCACTAATAATTGAGGAAATGTTAACTGGTTGTTTGTCCTTTTTCCTTATTAATATCTGTTCAACCAATGACAGTCACAAATTTTAAGCCATTCTGTGAAACGTTCTCACAGTATATGTAGTTTTAGTTGAGGTAGTTGAACTTCTTTTGCTTTCTGTTTCAGGTTGAGAGTGAGTTCATCTTGGAGAGTGAGCGGGAGTCCTTCATCGAACAGGTCCGTGAAGTCATAGAAATGGCTGATGAGAAAGGAGAGGGCATGAAGGATGGCTTTCCCCAGGTATTTGTTTAACTACACATCACCTTATTAGCCAAATACCCATATTGACAGTTGTGATCCTCACCTGCTGAACCTGAAGACGTAACACCTACATGTTTATCTCTTTGCAGATGAGTGATCACCAACAACAGCCTGAGCTGTCTGTTCCTATGCTGCCAGGTTAACAAACCTTAGTCAAAAATACATGTACATTGCTTAATGTCCAGTTATTGATTTTTATGAAGTACAGCTCCTGCCTCAGATTTGATTTTTCTTTTGACCTTTCTCTCAGGCATTTCTCCCAGCACTACAGCCCAGGTGGTGCATTCAGCAGGACGAAGGTTCATAGTCAGTCCAGTGCCAGAGTCTCGTCTTAAAGAACAGTTCTTTGGCGCTTCTTCTGCTAATACCTCCTTTGGAGATGAACCTGCCCCAGGTGAGAGAACAGTTTGTTTTACTCCCTGTGGAATTAAACTGCCCCCACTGTTTGGTTCCAATATTTTAATTGATTAAAACTAATTTAGAAAATTGATGGGTACAGAAAGATTGTCAAGTATAAGTGTTCTAACCCAATCACCTGACTGAAAACACAATGAAGTTGAACCTTAGCAGGTAATATTTTTAAGTGTAAGTGTGATGAAAATTGAAACCTTTAAGGATTTTCCTGGTTATGTTGTGTTAGACAACTGTTCAAATAAGCTGTTATTGATGCTCAAAATGCTCATATTTACATTTTTGTCAATTTCCGTTCTTCCATCATAAAATTACTTCCTCTTTTTACTTTTTTCTAGCTCCCTCCATGACATTGGGCCTTTCTCTGTCCGCTCCATCTGGGACTCTCCAGCAGGCTTTCAGTAAAATGAAGCAGGCTCGTATAGAGAGATGCAGCACCCTTGATCCCCCTCCTGCTGAGCAAGAACCAGGCACTGTCCCGTCCACTGAGGCTGGACTCGGCCCAAACTCTAACAATATCCTGGCTCCGCCAGAAGCTGTAGCTCCCTCCACTAGCACTACGTTTCCTGCTGTGTGTCTCACATCTACTGCAACATCATCACCACCTCCCTCAACTGGGAGGGTTTCCCCTCCGCCTACATCCACTCAGTCCCAAACTCCAGCTCCTGTCACCAGTGATCCCAGTCCACCTCCTCAGTCTTCCCATGAAACAGCCCCCTCACAGCTCCCACCAGCTGCCATCATCCCTCCCTCATCTTCCACCATTTCTCCTCCATTAGTGCAGACCTCCGTCCCTGCAGTACCTGGGCCTCAGCTGAGCAGTAGTTCTGTCTCTGTCTCTTCTGTTGCTAGTGCAGCAGCCAGTAGTACTGGCACTGTCCCTGCTCCAGAGCAGCAGCCTTTTAATAGTGCTGTTACATCTTCTCAGCCTGTTAATTCGTCTATCCATGCACCACAGCACACCACCACCCAGTGTCAGCCTGTCCCCATTTCTGCTCAGCCCCCTCCTCCCACCTCGTTACCCAGTCAGAGCCAGGTCCAGCCACAGCCAGTGGAGTCAGAGGGGGCTGAGCTCCAGACCAAGACCGCTGGCAGAGATGATATCCAAGCTCTAGATAAGAAGCTACGGTCCCTCTTTAAAGACCAGAGCTCTGCCTCATCTTCCGCGTCAGCAGATCCCAGTCAGAACACAGGGACCTCCTCTCCTCCGACTGGGACATCTTCCCCTCCACCTGGAGCTGCCCTGGTGCCCCCATCTAACCTACCCCTCACCTCTGGGGTGCAGGGTGTCCTGGGCCCCACAACTACCCCAGGGCAGGGTATCACCCCGGCAGGACATGCACAGACGCCTCCAACTAAGCCCAGGGCACAGGTTAGTGAAAACTGCACCATCCAAGAATAAATCCAAAATGCTGTTTATTAGATACAAATATTTTGACATGACTTCCCTCTTTGTTCTATGTTTTAGACTTTACCTACTGGTTTTGATCAAGCTGCTACACCTCCCTCCGAGCTTGTACCCCCATTTCCTGGACCAAATCAGGTAACTATGTCCCTGTTATACTACCTGCTCTACTACTTTTGTAGGGTTTTAACAAATAGTGTAGATGTACACATGTACAACTTTAGATTGTTCCTTATATCCTCTTTGTGTGACTCCACAGTCACAGCAACCCCTGGGTAATTTGGAGGCCGAGTTGAGGAGAGCTCTGAGCCCAGAGACTGTTCAGGGAGGTACCAGAGTCCAGCCCCCAGCAGCAGGTTTCACTCTGGGACGTTTCCAAGTACGTGTTACAGTGTGTTAGTCACAGCTTAAATGTATCTGGTTAATTGAGTCTAAAACAGATAATCCTCTTAAACCACGGGCTTAGTTCATTAAAATTGTCTCCCTCCTCTCTTTCTCAGGTGTCTCTTGCTACTGATGGTGCGTCCAGCAGCGTTCCAGGTCCCTCTAGCATTGTTTCCTCTACTTCCCTCACGCCGTCCTCTACTTCCTCTTCCTCCTCCTCCTCCTCCTCCTCCTCCTCCTCTTCCTCCTCCTCCCCCTCAAGTCCAGAAAATACCCTCCACCGGTCATCCTCTCTGTCCAGAGGAGTTTGTGAAACTGACTCTATAAATGGAGCCTCAGCTCTCTCTGCTGGTCCTGCCAGTCAGTCCGCCAGTCAGTCCACCACTATTGGGCGCTTCCAAGTGTCCACGAGCACCAATGCCACAACTGGGCCAACCACTGGCTCTAAAGTGGGACGTTTCTCCGTCACAGGTACATACCAGGTTCACAGCAAATTAAGCTAGCTTTGATTAACAACTAGTGTAAAGCCCTGCTCGCACTGTACTAATATTACACAGGGTCCTCCTATACTATACTATACTATACTATACTATACTGAGTACCATACAAAATTGATGGATGACCATTTTATCACAGCCATCCTTTGTTTCCTTTGATCAGTGGCCATGGTATAAACGGTATAATGCACTCTGAGGTGTGTTTATAGAAAGTCATGAACTCTTTGGAAACATCTTCGCCTCATTCCATATTTTTAAAAATGATCCTTTTGGCAGAGGCTACAGTGGGAATTATTCATTAGAGCTTTTTAGCAGTTGCAAAGTCAGCAGGCTTATCGAGCTACTGAGCTTGAAAATCCATTATGTTCTAACCTTATCAGAAGATAATCCTTGGATTTGTTCAGTAAATTAGCATGAAACAAAGATTTTCATCATCCTGTGCACAGAGCACAGATGTTTAGGGTACATTTTTAAATAATGTGAAGTCCCCAGGTAAACCTACTCTATTGTAGTAATGGCTGTATGTGTTTAATTTCCCTCAGTGACCCCAGCTCCAGCAGCAGGCTCCAGTCCGTCACATGGCTCCAGTATGCAGAATGGGCCCTCATCCTCAACCTCTGATCCTCATAACGCACATCCACATTACAGTAGTGACAATGACGACGACTCTGAGACTGAGGACGAAGCTTTGCAGAAAGAAATCAGCCGTCTCAGAGAAAAGTAAGTCACACGTTCACAGTTCCACTTCACACTACCTTAATTTCCTCTTATGAATGTTACTTCACAGCTCAATAGAAATATTTTAACATGATTGCATGTTTTTCTGCCTTTCTTCTGCCGCTCACAGACATATGATGGAGATCCAGGCCATGCAGACTCGTCAGAAACAGGAGATAGAGGCCCTGTTCACGCAGATGGGAAAACTTCCTCCTCCTTCTGTCTTCTCTCCTGCCGTGGTGATGGCTGGGGGTCGGCGTAGGCGCAAAAGCCACAAATCTACTCGCAGTAGTGGACAGCCCAGCCCCTTACACTTGGGTAAGGACAGTGAACTGGGGTTTTGTTTTTTTGACTCTCAAGACTAGTTTAATACTCACTTTGATGTCAATACTACAGTTTGTGTTTTATGTACATGCTTTACCACTGAAATGGTATGTTCCTGGGTAAATGTTTACACGCCAGTGTGTATTGTGCTTGCATGCACAGGATCCCCAGCCTCAGCTCAGAGTATTCAGGATTCAGAGTCCCCTCCAAAGCAAAGTTCACCCTCAGCAACAGAGGCATCACAAGCAGTTAGCGGGTCGTCCATAGAGCAACTCAGATCCTCTCCATCCATGCCCAGCTTCAGTAGCTGCTCCACAGGTATGTGCAAGCACTTAATCTTGTCACAGTGAGCTACTTGAATCGATTGCCTGAATTTATTTTCTAGTTCACATCTCACCTCTTTTCTTGTTTCCCAGGTTCAACTGGGACCAGCTCCACAAATGGTTCAGGCCAGAACCACTCTACTTCCCTGACCCAGTCGACTGGACCCACTCCTCCTGCCTCTCATACCCAGAAGGGCAAGGGCACCTTCACTGATGACCTGCACCAACTGGTGGATAACTGGGCCAGAGACGCCATCAACCTCTCCCAGTGCAAGAAAGGTCCTAAAACTGGAGCACAGGCAGCACTGGGACATGATGTAGGCATTCGGTACTTTCTTTGAATGTAAAAGGGTGTTCTCATTGGAGCATTTTATGACCTTATACGAGTTAAGTTTTCGTCATGTAATAATCCTGCATATTCAGTTCTGACACTTAACTTTTTCTCTATTACAGATTATCCCTCCAGCCAACATGGGCCGTAAATTCTCAGCTCCAGGCTACCTTTGCACAACACTTCCCACGCCTTCCAGCACCACGTCCAGCACCACCACCACTCACCTTCCCAACCCAGGCAACCCCTCTGTCCCTTTGGGGCCTCGTAAAGGCTCTCTGGGCCCAGTTGCCCCGGGGTTTGGATACGCCTCTGCCCCGTACAGTGCTCCTCAGTGGGCAGGACCCACAGGCACATGCCAGGTTGGCATGCTTAACCCTGCACAGCCACTAACACAGTACCAGCCCCCTACAACAGCCTCAGTGTCCCTGCACCAAGGCTACCACATGGGAACCACACCAGCCCCCCAGAAATCAGTTAGCCCCGGAGGGTCCAACCTGAGGCCTACGTAGCCCAGTCATAGCCCTGGTCCAGGCTGAGAGTGAGGGCCATACAGGACAGAGAGGGCAGACAGTCGTTGAACGAGAACCACTAGCTGTCTTTGCAGTTTGCTGGTTAGCTGGCTGGATACTGTGCTTTTTATTTTTATTTCAACTTTCATTATTATGTGTTTTTTTTTTTTCTGTAATAGAGTTGACCTGTGTGGTTCAAGTCCTCTGAGGCAGAAAGAAATCTGTCTGGCAATTGGAGGGAGAGTGCAATACACATCCACAGCACAAGAGTCTCACACTTAGACTGCTATTCGCTGTGGAACTGAGCTGTGACGAGTTGGTTGGTCGTGTCTGGTGATGTAATGACCCAAAGGCATAACCAACAGCTGCCAAAGATGTCTTTTGAGAGCAGACATGTCGTCATTTCTTTGAAGAAGAAAAGGTAGGAGGGATTCTGGTTCACATCCTTACTGGTCCTGACTTTAAGCCGAGCTGGGACTGAAGACAGTTGAACTAATACACCACAACAGACACACCTGACTAAACATTAACCTGGGTGAGTGACTTGGGATGGTAGATTAAGTTGTCTCAGAGAGTGAGGGGAGGGAGTGTACAGAAAGTGGGAGATAAGAGTGGCACAGTTAGTTTGTCCCAGATGGATTAGAGAAGTGTGACTGGTGGAGTTAGGAGAAGAAAGACATAGCAAGTTAGGCAGGCAGGAGTGTAAATGACAGGGTTGCAGTATGAATACATCCCAGTGGATACCTATTAAGTAAAATGCAATAATGGCAAAGAGTAGATAAACTGTCCCTTGTAACTGTGGCCTTAATCCCCAAACACATTTAAAACATTGACTTTGTACATAGATATTTCTTCACTGGGTTATGATTCCATGTCTAGCATATTTATGTCCCTGTGAGAGTC